>JARK01001347.1:1232671-1261103 GCA_000688135.1 Ancylostoma ceylanicum | reverse complement strand
CCCCCCCCCCCCCCGCTCCCCGTTACGGTTCTGCCGCTGAGGGTGTACAGGAAATGCCCCAAAATTGCGTGAAGTTGTCTTACTGGGTTATAAATCAGCAAGTGCGAATCTACTCCTGTCATGTGACCGTCAAATGGCTAGAAAGAGGGCCCATGAACCCCGAAAATCACGTTATTTCCATGGACATCCATACTGTAATATAATGGTAGATACGGTAAGAAACGAGTGATTGCCTGTGGTAGAAAGTCGCGTATGCTGATGATGACGTCACGAATTTTTTTTCGCTCGCATTTTTCTGGGCGACATTCCTTCCCGCTGATCTTCGGCCTCCGTCGTAGCTGCCTTCAGCTGCGACGACAGGCGGAATTCTTTGTAATTTGAGAAGATCGTAGCGAGAAAAACAAGAAATGATACGTACTTCTAGAGGAGTACTAGTACTTCGAGATGAGGATATACAGTCCATGCCATACTTCCTAGTAGAACATGCAGTTATACCCGTTGACGTACATACACAAGGGAGTTACAACTTTTATGATCAGCGAGTTATTGACACGTGACGTCATTTGACAACCACTGCGTGAAGTGACAAATGATGGGAGCGATGGGATGACAGGCACACAGAAGAGTGAAGAGGCAGAGGACCTGACGTGGAATCGCAGCTTGGGTGTTATGGACAACAATTCAGTGACAATTAAAAGTGGGCAACTGTTATGTTTCTTGGGGGCGTGGCCCCCCTACAAATTACTTCGCCCCGTCTCTTTAGTGGAGTAGAGCCGATGGAGAAAACGAATCACAGTCTGAGCGAGCGACAATAGCCTTTTTATTACACAACCTGAATTTTTCGTACATATATAAGGTTCAGAATGAATTATAAATAAAATAATAAAAAAGTAAAAATTGAAAAAAAATTGAAAATTTCATTGCGAAACGATGAGGTTGAAACAGGAGATCAACGAACGAATATGAGGACTCACTCTAGCTCCTGTTTTAAACAACCAGAAACTTCTTGACCAACAATAAAAACTTCGCTACAAAACCAAGCAAATTACTGTACACTCACTCTTTCGTGGCGGGACTCGAACATGTCCAAAGGGGCGATAGCGGTGACAATGAGCACTTTTGTGACGAATTGTCGTTTGACGCGAGAGTGTAAAGATACGGAAGAACTCGTGCGGATCCAATTTCATGCAGACTTCACGTCATAAATGTGCACGTGTCTTGCACGTTTTTCTCAAAGAAAAAAGCGTGAAAAAAGAGTGATTTTTGCCACTGTGCGTATTTCTTTGGTCCCACTCCCCTTTGGTTTCTATGATGCAGAAGGGGTAAGGGTTAAACAAAGATAAGAAGTAAGAGAAGAGGTTCTGGTGAACTGATCGATACTGATCAGTAACTTCATGACAAGTTAAGTAAAGTAAACGTAGTGGCCAAAGCAGCATGCGTCCGTATAGCTAGTGGCCTGCGGCTGCGAACATTACACATAGCCGGCGACTGCGAGGAAAAAATACCTCATCCCGGGCGAGAAGTTGTCAAAGAAAGGTAGCAAAAATCGATATTTTTTGCGGCTGGATAGAAAACCATGTTGTCAAGATTGATCGATTGGCTTGGAGATCGAAGGCGACAAAGTTTGAACAGGAAGCGAATTCCAGAGTCCATGGAGAGACACGGAACAGCTGCGATTTACGGACGGAGATCGGTGTGGCTACTATCTGATCTTCGAACTAACGAAATTCGAGGAAAGCAACACGTTCATTTTTATCTGTAGAAATTCAACGATTTGTGAACACAACTCTGTTCCCATAGATGGTTTTCTTCAAAATTATTCAAAAAGTATCGGAATAATAAATAAGTACAAAATAAATGAAAATGAAATAAAAGATAACTATATCCTGAACCTGGATATCAGCTATTACATAAAGTTAGAACACAGTACTTCTAAAAAAAGTAAGAAAGAAAGGGCGGAGTTGTTGAAAAAAAAGTTGTGATAGTTCTGTGATGGAGCAGCTCTCAAATTTGACCCTTGGTGGGGTGGCCTGTGTATGGATCCAGCCTCAGGCGTAGGTCACGTCCTCTCACAAACCGTATCGTACCATTCTGTTGTAGGTTTCCTCTGATTTTTCCCTCTTTTCTCCATAATTTCTTCAAATCACTTCTCATCGACTTTTTGCCACCCAACTTACCCACTGATCATCGATTCGGGAAATATTTTCCTCCCCATTTTGAATCTGTTCCCTATCCAGGAGATCAAAACCGCCATGTCAGGCTTGGTTATCGATCTTGTGGTTCATTGTTGGACAACATTCCTTCACTGCAGGCGTGGCACTCGGCCACTATCTGGATTTTTCCGCGTTTTCCGAGTTTCACCTTTTCTGTGGTTATGATGATACATGATTAAATCTAGAATCCAAATCTATCCAGATCTATTCAGAGGTGCAAATCCAGAAACCGTATCCATACTTACCATTTCTTTGATCCATGGAGTACCTAAAACCTCCTATCCCCCCTATTCATTCACTTCATTCATTCTCTCACTCCAGTCATTCATTCATTCATTCATTCCATTCATTCATTCATTCCATTCATTCATTCATTCATTCATTCATTCATTCATTCATTCATTCATTCATTCATTCATTCATCCATTCATTTATTCATTCATTCATTCATTCATTTAATTTCTCCTCTTCTCTAGTTCTCGTTCCACATATTACCACCATGTCTAACACTGCCTAAATGGCGATTCCCGGAATTGTGACCTCCTGGGGGCCAGTTCTCGTCCTTTGTACCCCCTACTGTCTTGTGACATAGATACGTTCTATGTCAACGTAAAGCTTGCGTAGTGATTCAGCATTCACTTTTACCTCGTAGGAGTTTTCTTGACTACTCTTACAGGGTACTGTAACCCTGAAAGCAGTGAATCGCCATAAATGGATCGCTGTGTTTGGAATCATGAATTTTTCCAGGCATAAAATTTAAAGGTCCACAGCCCCAAGCACCATCCATTAGCGGTTCAATAGAGAGGAACCCCCACTATTCCCGGATTTTTTTTTCACACAAACTAGTAAAGACTCTTATTTCGTAGTATTTCCTGCCTTTAAAAATATTTTGTTTTATTCCTGAGAACGAAACAAATTCAAAAATTGCAGGATACACTCGTTGGACGTGGGCTTTCCAGACGCTACAATAAATGCTCGTCGAGGATCAGCTGTTGGCGGAATTCGAACTCTTCCAGTTCCATATCAGGCATGTCATGAGGAATCTGAGGTAGAACCAGGTAAGGTAAATTGCTTTAAAAGGAAAATATTGAGAAAAGAACCTACATCTGTCAACGTGTTGTCAGATTCATCCTCTGGCTTGCGACTACGCTTTCCTGGAAATAATTTCAGCTGTTATTCCAACAAGAGGCAGAGTCAAGCTGATCCCTTGATTTTCAGGGCGATTTGTGGGAATTTTGGCCATGTGGATAAATACGCTCACTTTTGCCGGTACTGCCGCCCTTGGGATCAGATGCACCTGCCGGTTGTGGAGTTTTCATTGGTCCTGGTCTGCAATTACGGAGGATACATCGGCAAAATCCCTCACTCCGCGCACGCCTCACTCACTTCTCAATGAATGGATCTGGTGAGTTCATGACCTTCCGCTTACTGCTGTCTCCTTTTCCCTTATCCTGAAATCGAGCCAATCAATAAATCGATTGCCTAGGAATTCATGGGGGGACACATACTCTTTTGCTTTTTCCTTTGTAGTGTATACACATTGGATTGATAACTCTGCCGACTTGTGGATGCTAATTCTATGAAATGAGGTGTACTCGGGAGTAGAGGTGTTGTTGATAGTCCAGTTTGATAAGCAGTGCACTGATTATGGCGGTTGGCGATAAGAAGCGACACCGCGCGACAGTGAGCGGGAAGCGGGATCCATCATTTCTGGACCAGGTGGCGTTTTGAATATACTGTTGCTAGGTAGTTAGTACCACTAGAAAAAATATTTAATTGAAACGTCTTTGAATCAAACACTAAAACTTCTGCAGGCGACATTAGGCGAGCTCAAGCGACTCCTGGCGGGAATGGACAGAACGCTAAACGTTGCGACCTTGGAGTCGCCCTCTCAATCAATAGCTATTTTTGATATTGCTCCAAAATAGCGCCATTGGAGCGAAATCAATACCTATGCCACAAATATAGTGCTTTGGGACTGCTGGTAAACAGTTACCCAAGTAGCTGTTGGCTCCACCCAGTTGGATTTGACAAAAATTACAGTAAGGCTAAAATAATTGCGCTTACTAGAAATAGCACCACCTGCCCAAAAAAGGGATGCTTTCTGTCTCGGATGCTTCATTGAGGTTACCCATGGTGAACCTATCAGCGTTCCCAAGATATCCTTTACCTGGCACCCATTACTAGGTTTCCCACACGTGACGTTTTCTTTACCCAGCTACCAATGGGTAACCATACCTATGGGTATGAGGTTACCCATCCCCCCATTGATGCATCCCTGGTCTTAGGACAAGTAGCACTCACACAATTCAGCAAGATTTTCTTCGTATTTGTTTGTTCATTTGTTTACCAGTGGGGTAATCATTTAAATAGGTAAAATTGTAAGCCAGGGCCGAATGCCTCATTAGGATTACCCAAGGTGAACGTGTTAACTTACTAAAATTTACCATTTGCCTGAGGCCGCACGCAGGATAAACGTGTTAGCGCCCTGCAAATATACCCATCATCAACGCAAACCGTCAAAGGTTTTATTCTGGGTAATCTCAATGATGCATCCAGGCCATGGAGCACATCAAGATATTTATCCGTACGTTGTAGACGCCTATCTGCTACCCTGGGTAACTATATTCATGGATATGGGATTAGCCAACCTTCCAGTAATGCACCAGAACCCAGTTGGATTTCTTTCAAGGAGGTAAACACATGCTTTTTCTTCGTTGGGCTTGCGATGTCCCGTCTCTCTGCGCCCTCTTCGTCGTCTCGATCTTTAACGCCCCCATAAATTGGATCATTCGCAAGGCGTCCACTTCGTAGTTGAGTTTTTTCGCAGCACGTTTCAAGGACGCTCCAGCCGATCACACCAAGTTAGGGCCTAATTTGCAGCTATTGACACTAGCGGTAAATGTACTGAATTCTACTTGACCTAATTTGCTGAATACTGTAGTTGTTGGGCTGTGCAAACGAATTTTTTCGAGTGTCTCCTCTACGAGTAGAAGCCTATGTTAGCGTACTAGTCAACGCGCGATTGGTCGTTCATCCAGTCATCCATTCATTCATTCTCCTCTCTCATTCCTTTTTTGTCTATTCTCACCTTTTTCTCCTCTCGAAAGTAATCTGATGGCCAGCACTTGGAACTGCATCGCAAAAACCGTTTTTAACGGATCAGCAAGTGCGTTGCTAGCGATGAGGTGACGCTCTCTTACTTACCCAACAATATTGATAGGTATTGATCCATCGAATTTCCTTTGTCTACTAGACTGGCGCTCATATTTTCTTCTTTCCTTCTTGAGGGTTGCTATTTCTATATCACTCTTCAGGTAGTTTTTTTTTTCGTCTATGTCATCATTCATTTATTTGCTCAGTATGCGAATATTACACTATGTCATTCACCTGTCAAGAAAGACAAACAAGCATGAAGTTTGCATGAAATTCGCATGATGGACACTTCTTGCAAATCTCGCGTCAGCCATGTTTGATCCTTTTTTAGGTAATTTGCCCTAATAAGGATTGAGCCTACTAGGTGAAGGTCGGCCTACCAAACATAAATTTATCTGAACCATCCAGAAAGATCAATTTCTATGACGTCATCAACTGGATCATTTTCTGTTAACCCGTTGACGCGCAGCGCTTACTATGTAGGTCGCGTCGTTCTCTGATTAAGTGATTTGGACTTTATCGATTTTTTCTTAAAAATGTTTCTGACTGCAAGGCCTCGATACATTTTATTACATATTTGATCTGGTCTGTAACATATGCGTTAGAGACGCAGAGGAGCAGGGGAACTCTGCATGTCTGACTCTTCCCTTCAGATTGTTTCTCTTGCTTCTACCGATTTCTTTCAAGAAAGATTCCTAGAAATAATTTCACGTGCATAGAGCAAATAACGCGTTGGTAAATTGGTCATGGACGCAGAGAGTTCACGATCTCTATTTCTCTGCACTCTGTCCCCTACTGCAACGTCTATCCATCTACTTTCGGGATATTACTTGGCTTCATTTTGCTGGCGATACAGCCTAATACAAAACTCGCGTATTGATTAATCGCTCCTTCTGTGATGATAGTCCATATTTTTCTACAACCATGGCAATGCACAAATATAGCGTTACATAGTGCCACATGAGAACCATAGATATTGATTGGATTTGCATGCTTCTCGTCTGCACTTTTCTTCGTAATTATAAAATGATCTGCTTTTCTGTTGAGAGGGTTTTTCACTCCTTCCTGGAATATTTTTCTACGGGAATCTCCATCTGCGCACTGTAGATCCGCTAACAAGGAAGTGCCTTGTTTGGGATAAATTATTGGCGCGTGGATAAAAACGTCAACGTGCATTAAAGCTAACGACCTTAGCGCTACGGAATAATCCGTGCAGGCTGGTCAAGCGAGACCTGACCGTTCTCGACACCCATCCGCTGGCGAAGCTCCGACGATCCAGTTTCAGAGCGGGGTCTTTTTTCGCAGTTAACGAGTCTTCGGACATTTGTGTACGCTCACAAAAGGCTTGTCGTCATCTTTGGTGGCTTCATTTCGGTGATGTTGTCGTGGCTTACGCAAAGCTCGCATGTGACAGATGTCCTGTCCACTTTTCCTTGATCTTACGTTAACATGTTGTGATAGATGTCTCGAGGTAACGTTTCCTGGCTTGAAACTGGAATTATTGCGTGTTTTTTGCATACTCTTTGTCCTCTATCCGATTGTTGCACTGATCCAAACTGTTGTATTTTGGGTAAAAAGTTCTTTTTAATTTGCATCATCGTGAGGGAAATGAGGAGTTACCCAGCTACGGTGATTGGCGCATTGATCGGACGCACCAATCACAGTAGCCTGGTAACGCGCCATTTCCCGTCACGATGATGTGCACCAATTTAGAAGGCATAGGTTAATTGGCTCAGTGAATTGGAATTGAAATGTGATGGGATTTCTTTGCCAGGTGTCCGCTAAGACAGACTACCGAAGGACTTCATCGCAATTTCTTTTCTTCTTTCTAATGATGATTATTAAGTAGAATGATTTCGTTTTCGTTCTTGTCCTTTGTTATTCTTAGGAAATCTGTCACAAAGAGCATTTCATGAATTCAACGCTTTAGTGGAAGCTGTGAATTAGATCTGATGTAACAGTTGTCATAGCTAGTTTGACGCTTCGATTTGTGGTAATTGCCCGAACTCTGGTTTGGCTTCCGAGAATAAAGTCTGCCGATAGTTGTCATATGGTATTCTATTTGATTCGACTACTTCCTATGAGCAGCATGTGCAGATTTGCCCGATTGCGGGGTTTGTTCAAAAAAATTGTAAAGGTTTTGCACTCTAAAGTTGATGTCGGTAGAATTTTTGGGTGGTGGGCGTGGCTTATCCCTTACCTGATTGGCTAGATCGTGGCAAAGCCTTCCATACTTCGTCATGCGCTTTGATCATTGCACAGTTATTAATTTTTCAGGTATTTTCCTAGTCTTCAGGCATGCTACGTGCCCTCACATCCCTTTTCCTAGTCATCGGTGTTCATTCTATAGTAGATCATGAAGATCGTCAAATCATCCTCACCGCACACGGAATGAGCATGGACGATGTGGAAAATCGCGTTGTCATTCCGAGTGAGTGCATCTACATATAGCGTTTTTCTATTCCATCCAGGACGCACAGACGCCTACGCCTGCGCCATAAACCATAAAACCAGTGCGTAAGCATGTTAAACCTGTCTTTAAATAGGTTCCAGTTCTTCTTCTTGAATCTAAGAAATTGTTGCACTTTCGTAGCGCAAGCACGCATTATTGGCTAGTTTTTTGCCACAGGTCAATGCTCATGTTTAGTACAAGATGGGCGAATTCCACCTTTGCCATGTGTTATGGCCAATGCTGGCACACATCAACATGGTGAGACGTTCACCAAGAACAATTTCCACTACCAGTGTCAAAATGGAACTGCCGAAGTTGTTGGTGAGCGATGATGTCATCAATCGATATCCATTAACTGAATTGGAGAGTGCTTTAGCATGCATAGCCGACGATCAGTCGGTGATTCAACTGGGGAGGACATTTGTCAAGAATGGAATGAAGCACAAGTGTACCATAGTTGGCGATTCAGTCACTTATGAGCAAGGTACGGAGGGTAAACTCGGTTACCGCAACGGGTGGATGTTACAGAAGAAGCAGTCGATTTTTTAAACGGGTGCTACGGCGATTTTCCAGAGGCGATGTGTTTTGATAATGGTATCCACTACTCCATCGGCGATACGTTCCGCAACGGTTCATTCAGGCTCACCTGCGGACGAGATGGGATTATTATTGAAGGTGGGCGTGGCTCACCTCCATTGTTGAAAATTCGATTTTTTCCGAAAATCCACTCGTTTTCCAGGATGTTACCTACAGAACTCTGGAGACTACCTAGTGGCTGGCGAGTCGAGAATCGTCGGGCGACAACGCCACGAGTGTGAAGTGCTTGGTGACGGCAGAGTGCGCTATCAAGTGAAAGGTGATTCGTCGACCGACCATTAATCTGGAATTTTGCATCACATTGCACTTTTGAACGTTTTTTTTTTGTTGCAGTGATTGGCTGCGTGCGTGAGGGTCAGCACTACAACATTGCTCAAGTGTTCACCGATAAGCACGTGCGGTATCAGTGCAAAAACGATGGGTCATTGGACGTGCTAGGTTAGTTATTTTAGGAAGGGCTGGTAGTTTGACTCTCACAGGAAACTTGCAAGCCATCCTCGCTAGATATTCCGGTTCAATAATTTTTTTTTTACAAATGAGCGATATTCTGAGTAATTCTTATAGTTTTTATCGGAATAAGATGCATTTTTCTTGGATTTCTTTTAGGTTGTGTCGATGATGGACTATTTTTGGATCTCGGGCGTGACCTACTAATGAATGGAATGGTTCACAGATGCTACCAAGTTGACACCACGACATTCTATCACAAGTGAGTTTTCTAGGAAGGGAGAAGATTTCTGGAGAGGACTTCAGGAAGTTTCCTCTTTGTTATCTTTTGTGTGGCTGCAACGCCATGAACAACGTTGTTGCACAACCATGGCTGACGTTGCTGCAGCAACATGCGTGACGTTGCTGCAACACTGTGACTGATGTTGCAGCAACACTGTCACTGACGTTGCAGGCTTAAGTGTCGTTGCAGCAACTTCACCACTGGCATTGTTGACATAATGACGTTGCTGCAACACTGTGGGAGACGTTGCGATCATTGTCGTTGCAGCAACCTTATCACTGGTATTGCTGACTTAATGACGTTGCTGCAACTCCACACGCAGTTGCGTGGAGTTGCTAAGTATGGGGCATAACTGCATCAATCTTCTTGGCTTTAAATGGGAACAGTTTACGCTCAAGTGAGCTGGTAAAAAAACTGTACGTACCACAATAGTTGGGCTGAATTTCACTAACGTCTAGTTTTAACCTCGTTAATGTTAATTCCAATTTTTTAAGTGCATGAGTAATTTATCGCTGACGTGATTTGACCTAATATAGGTGTGACCTTTAATGCGTGATTATCTCTAAGTTCCTACCGGTCACGCTGACTGCTTGAGATGGTTTCCTGGTCAGCGTCATTTGTCCTTCAAATTTCTTCAAATACATTTTAGTGAGTTGGTACAGTAAGAACACGGAAACGACTTGGCCTAACTTGTGTGATGAAGAAATCTGGTTAGTCGCACGCAAGCAAACCATACGTTCGCGTTTTCATCAGAGAAAATCATTTCTTCTGCGAGTAACGCAGATGATTGATTACATATTCAATTACTATTGAATACATGTACTGAGGCTTGCGTCTTGCTATCTTTGCGGAATGAAAATCACGTACGCAAGGACGCACGCACGCAGAAGAATAGGCGGTTTTCTTTCTGGTTCCTAAGACCTAGTTCATACCAAGTTGAAATAATGCGTTCTATTGTGTACATTTCCCGAAGAAACAGCAATTTAATGGTTTCCTATTGTTCCCGCGAAAGACTGATCACTGGTCAACTCCTATCTGCAACTGAATTTGACTGGTAATCAGCTGGTTAGTTGCTCAGAAATCACTCTGCTGCTCTTATCGCGGAAGTCTTTATGTTTCAGCGCTGGGTGCTTTGAAGATTTCTGATCGCCACATTTTGTTGCAGATATCCCGTAGCTCGTCTTTTTTTAGTCGTTCGTCACTTGACATAGCGATGATAAGGCCCCTGATAACTGTGCATTTTCGGACGACACGTGCTAGTGGTGGACCTAATGATCGACTAGATGAATTCTGCGAATTTGCAGATTTTCTCAGAATCACGCTCGCACCCTAATGGAGCCAAGATGTACTTGAGCTTCATAGAGCATGTGCTATTTTTCGCTCGCATGCGTCATGGCTGAAAATGTTGGAAAAAACGTTGCACTTTTGGTACAGCGAGCAGAGTACAAGTGCTTGAGTTGCACTCTTTGAATCAAGCTCGGAACTTTTCCCTGAGTGAGCTTTGACTGCAAAAAAAATCCCACGATAATTTAGGTAGCCTTTTCACAAATTTCTAGCATAAAAAATTGCAAGATTTCCAAATGGAAGTTTTGCAGAGTGTTTGCTACAGTTGTGAGGGTCTCAGCAATGCGAGGGGGATTCTTCTCTGATTTTTTTTCTGGAATGAGTCATGCTGAACCCGCTAAGACCTTCGCTTCATTTTTTCTGTTCCTGCCGATAACGAGCGCAATTCTTTGCATTTTTTGACGAATATCTAATTTATTAGCGCGTTTCTGGAATTTGATGTGAGTCATACTGATGATGCATTCTCGAGCAGAACTCATTAGTAAGGGTCATGTGGGTTTTCTACTTCTGGAAAGACACTGTCCGCAGAGTGCAGCAGCACTCGTGACATGTTGCGGGAATACGTGCATGACTTTGGGAGATAAGCCATGGAAATTTTTATGGAGGAGCAAAAAAGCCGGAAAAGCATTAGAGCCAATAGTAAACTTGTATTTAACTCTGTTGGGGTGCATGAGACTGATTTCTAAATTCTATAAAGTGTTGGGCTATGTACAGTTAAATTTGGATGATTTTCGGCTGTGGCCTATTTTATGCTTTGGCTTTTGTTCCTTTCTTCCCATAGATCATTTTTTCTGGATCATTGGGCAAAAACTACGCTTGAACACATGAGATCCAGAAGGAAAATAGCATGAAAGAAATTGTTCCTGTCTATTAAGAAACATTTTATTCCCATACGCAAGACATTTCCAACTTATAAGAAAATTTTTGCTGAATTATCTAACTTTCTTTCATATTCCCCATCTCATTTCCCTACAGTAGCCTCGGTCTTTCTTTTTCTGTCCTTCCCAGTCAACTTCTCTTTTTTCCGCAATGGCCTTTTCTGGAAAATGGCGCTATTAATCCTAACTCCCTAGTTAATCTGACTGCTCCGTCGCCCAGATGAAAAATTAAAGGAACTGCCATTGGTGCAAAGTACGTGGAAACCCGAGTATCCATGGTGGGTTTTTAGGCGATGTCGTAAAGGTCGTGTACTGAACGCTAATTAATCTTTCCAACACGTGACTCTGGTTAGATATACGTTTTTGTGTGGCACAAAACACAAACATTCCTTCAGCAATGATATTTCCTGGAACAAGACATTAACCAAAGATGGTCATCCAGAGCTGGCATTTGGAAAAAGCCAGTTCTTCAGAAGAATTTCCAACAAGAGCTGAAGAGCGTGGAAATGAATTCCCTTGTTTTTCTTTGGTGTTTGTGGGTACATATTCTTAATCTGATGCCTTGTTGAGAATATAACTCGAGGTTTTCCTAGAATTCACAACAATAAACAGGTATTCTATTAACAGGTTAAGCAGCAAGAAGCTAGGAAAGGATAATCAAGCGCAGCCCCGTAAATTACTAGTAATCATTAGTACGTAATTAGTAATTAGCAAATTGTTAGTAATTATTAGTCCCAATTAGTAATCCTCCTTCGCTGCTCGCAACCTCAGGATCTTGCAAAACCGTGGTTTGCCTCAAATAACCCACCATTGCTTGAAAAAGCCGTGTATTATATGGGATTTGCAGAGATTGTGACTTTATTCCGAGCTCTTACATATTATTCCTACCAGAAATCCCACGCATGTGTCAGAAAACCGAAGCTCGAAGGCAGTATCTCTTTGAAGGATCAATTTTGAAATTTTGACATCTGAAGAATCTGCAGACGACGCTGATTACAATGATATACACGATTCCTTACAGAAGAGCCAGAAAACACCTCTTTGGACCTCTTATTTTTGGAGAATTTAAGGTGGGGGCGCTACAGCAGCCCTAACAAGGAGTGGCGGAGTTGCGGAGTTGCAGAGTTGCGGCATGTCGTGACAGCGCTGATTTCGATCACTAGCCCATGGCCTGTTGGGAGCGCAACTCCTTGTGGTAGTTGTCGTAGACCAGCCACCTTAACCTCTCCAAGGATGACAGATTAAAATAGGAGTTTCCAGGCAATTTTGTAAGGAACGGTGTATACCATTGCGATCAACGTTTCTTGCAGATTCTTCTGATGTCAAAAGTCTCAAAATCGATCTTGAGGTGAAGCACAGCCTTTGAGTAAGGTTAACGATATCCATCATCTGACTCCACCAGTGCGGATGGGTGAAGTCATGCAAGCGTTGAAGCTGACAAAGTGCAGGAACATCTAATATTAAAATCTATTCAACTCTTGCATGTCTCATACAGGGCCCATGCACATCATATGTCAGCGTCTGCTTAAGTTGATTTAACTTTGCACCAAATTCGCATGGTGTTAATATGACGAAAACTTGTTGCAAATCCCGCATCAGCCATAGTTTTCTCATTTACTAAAAAGACTACATTTTCCAGGTGGGGAAGGGCACTAAGGTAGGAAAACTACAAAGCTTTCTAGAGCTGTTTCTCTTTTAAAGTGGATGAATGATTTACGTGCTGCACCACTGCAATAAAAGAATTTGCATACTATCCTCGTAAAATCGTACTGATTGAACTGTGACTCCCACGAGAACCCAGAAGACGTCCTATGCCTTGGAACTCGCTGTGGTTATTAATCTGTGAACACTTTGGAACTTTTTTCAACTTACATGTGTAATTATTGACGGGCAGCAATTAGACTTTTTCGCAGCGTGGGTTCCCAGTTCAGAAGTCAGAAATTAATGCTCATCACGAAAAAAAAAAGCTCGAACCATGAGTCAACATTTATTATCAAATGTTTGAAATGCTTAAATGGCTTAGGAGAAGAGGCGGATTAGTGCCTAGCAACGAAATTCATGAATACATGAGTCAAGTAGAGCTGGCTTAATGTCACTGAATTTTATCAGTGGAATCCCTCTAGCACATTGGGTTCTTCTGTGCATCACCCTATTGAAAAGGCGATTTTCGGTAGTGCATGGGGCATGCATTTTGGGGATTACCCAGGGTAAACTTATTAATGTCCTCGTCAGTGGTTTGTAAATTTTTGTGTCCACGTGCTTACCATGGGTAATCTCAATAGTGCCACCAGTTTGGCCTAAAGGACCTTTTGGTAGAACCGAGCCAATGAGCGAGGCATTTCGCAATGACATTTCTAGACAATTACGAGAAGTGCGACTGTGGTGCTATTATATCTACATGTATATTCCCATTTACATGATTGTACTATGCATAATGGACTTTCATGAATTCATCTGACTGAAAATAATTAGTGAATCGAATAGATTCAAGTGCATGGACTCTGAGGACAGGGTTTGCCAATTGCACGAAAATGGCCAGGTGATTGAACTCACTCAAAAATTCAATAAAATGAAGAAATTATCCGTAGAATTTTTGTTTTTCCGCATTCATAACCGATTCGTCGAGCATTCGAACATTCGACTGACCATTCGTGGGTACCAATATGACATGGTTCTTTGCCCTCATATTGCCCAAGATTGCAAAATGTGCAAAAGTGCGTGATGCACAAACCTTGCCCTCTGGCGTACTTTTATTCTGCTCTAATGCTGAATTTTTTTCTGCTTTGACGCTTACAACAACACAATACCTTGTTGACAAGTGGCATTTTACCTACGTACGTCAAGACAATGAGTTGTGCAAAAGTACGTCCCTGACGTTCTCTTTATCATTTCTTGCACTCTGTCATACGAAAAGGAACGCTTCGATGTAAGGTCATTAATAACAGAGGGGGTTTAGGAATTCATGTCGTTCGAGTTTGCCATCTTGAAGGTCAAGGTCGATGACGACATCTTTCTCGTGGTCCGCACCCTTCCATTTTTTGCTTTTCAAATCATATTTCGCTGCTGGGCAGGTGGCGAAACCTCGACCTCCTAAAATGTGCTGGCAACGAGGTCTAAGGCGTATAACTAGGTTTTTTTGTGAAATCCACGAATAAAGGTAACCCATCCCGAAAATGCTTCTTCCAGATTCAACTGCGAATACGGCCGGTCACTTTCCGAATGCATAGCGTCGTCAAGTAATTCGGGAATGCGCGCGCGGCGCCTCCGTTACTGGTGAACGTACTCGGGCCCCGCCCACTCTCCTCCATCTCTGATTGGTCACTGTGCACATATTCGTTTGTCGGGTTGTTCGCTGTGATACGCACATCACATAACATATGTTCAACTCTTTTAGAGATTTATCTTTGTATATGTACAGATATCGTCAAAGTATACAAATAAACAACATGTTCACAACTTGTATGAGAGGATAATTCAACTGCCGTATACGGTCGGTCTACTGTAAGTACGTACAGTATCCCGATGAATCAGAGGATCCGTGATAAAATTCTCGCACCACAGTCACACCAGCACAAATACACAGATATCACATATTTTTGTACAAATATTAGTCTACCTGATTATTAGCAGCTTCACTAACTACTGATTATTAGGGCACTATCGAGTGACTACTGGTTAAAGGACCGATAGTGGTGGATATGTAGGACGTTCAGGCACGCGTCCGTTCGTGCGACATGGGGAGAGGTCGCGCGATGCCGCGTTTCAGCTTCATCGGAAGTATGAACGACCTGTGTTTCGTGTAGTAGGTGACGAGATCGTGCAGATTTCTGGAAGAAAATCGATATATCGATCCGACAAGAGACCTACAGTGCAAAGCACCAAGCAACGGATACTCACTTAAAACTGCGGTCAATGTCAAGTCGGAATTTCGCTTCTCCACTTTCTTTAACTGAGTATCCAATACGAATATGGTGAACGACGCTGTTGTGTACGAACGATAAAACGTATTGCGTTGATTGTTGCGAGACCACAAATGATCTGAAAAATCAATAATCAGTACGTAGATCAAATAGATCGATAGATCGTGTTGACTAACCCCTCTTCACATCCGGCGCTTTGTAATAACCTTTCAGCTCTCTTTGCATCCATACCTTGGTAGAACCACACTTGCGAGCGATTGTAGTCGGCAGTGGATGCTGAAATAATTTCAAAAATTACGGTAGGTCAAATAAGGTATGGAGGGATAGAACAAAAAAAGTGAGTGGGACTGGCGAACTCTTCTCAGTTTTTGCGACCCGCAGAAAGTGGCGCGTAATTTGAACAGGTAATTTTCGACGCTGGCGCTTGTCTCCGAAAAAGTTACCATAACTCACTTTATTTACTGATCAACTAACCACAACTGCGATCGACGTCGCTTCCATGTCGGACCAATTTCTGTGCGCTGTGGTCGTGTTGTGATAAAAGGCGCGGATAGGTGGATGAGGAGAATTTCATCGGTACTCGGTCGCAATCGTCAAAATGGGCAGGAAGTTTGCTCTGAAACATCATCAATCGAATATCGATCGGCCAGCATTATAGGGATTAGAAACATACTGTAGTTGGTTGTGTGAAGTCCATTTCTACGTAGTTGTCGACTAAATCACCGGTAGACAACGAGCGTTTAGTATCATCTCTTCGGAATCGATGCACTATCGATCTCAAGAGATCGTGAGCGAAATCAGAAGCACGTCTTCGAGACATCTGGAAAATGGAGGAAATGAGAGACTGTAGAGCATTCCACGAACGCGAATGTTTGACGATTAAAAAAAAAGTAGTAAATACAGAGGCGATTCGGGAGGACCTAGAGAAGCCAAAGAAAATGGCTTCAGAGTGTATTTATGTGTATGGATGAGCAATGAAAACACCAATGTGACAGAAGAGAGCATAGAGAAGAGCGACGGAGCACACTTCTTGACGAAGCGACTTCGAGACCATCGCACAGGCGACGCCTGTGGCCGTTCTGAGCTCGAATGATGGGCGGGGCAGTAGCCGACCCTTGTGAGCGGAAGGGGAGGGCGAATCACAAATCGCGTCGTGCGACGTCGCGTCGTGACCATCGCGATTACAGCACTAATCGCCCTTCCGCTTTACAGTCTAGACTAATTGAGATGCCCTCGAGGCTTAAAAGAAGCCTTCCAAATCGTGCGTGTACTACAGAAACTGGAACTGAACTGAGCTCAACCGTAGCGTGAGGTAAAGAAAGCACTTGTGACGTAAGTGTGAGATAAGAGCCCATCGGAAGGACAGCGATAAAAATGGTGAGTTTTTTCGACGGAAATTGGCACATTCGTTCAGCGAGTTCACGATTTAAATGAGATTGAACGGTATGACCAGCAAAGAAAATTACTTGAATTTCACCATCTCGCCATTTTTTTTCGCATCATTTTCAAATAAAAATAATAAATCCCGAAAGAATTAAGACTGCAAAAGACACTAAGGAAACTGCCTTCGATCTTCCTCGCTCCAGCACAAGGTCCACAGCACAATGACTTGGCCAGATCTGTTGTTAGCCGACTATAACTTGCAATTTTGCATTTTGCGGCTCCTCAGGAATATGGTAAATCTCGCATTCCAACAACCTGCATCATTTGTGTTTGTATTCGAGGAGAAGAATGTCCAAGAATTCTGGGCCAGGACCCGGGAGACCCACGGCTAAGATCAGAATGTCGCGGGATGGCGTTGCATGCCGTGTGCAGCACTGAGGGACAGCGTTGCACGCCGTGCGCAACACCATTGGTGTTGCAACTCCGCAATTCCATGGTGTTGCCCAGCAAAAGAGCAACACCATCGAGGAGTTGCCCAGCAAAAGAGCAACGCCATCAGAGAGTTGCCCAGCAAAGGAGCAACACCATCGAGGAGTTGCCCAGCAAAAGTGCAACAACATCAAGGAGTTGCCCAGCAACAAACACCTCCTCAATGTAGTTATTTTTTGAGAACTTGCTCGCACAGTGTTGCTATGGGGACGTGAGGGAGCAAATACACTGCTTGGAATCGACCGCGATGCAAAAGCAAACCGTAATTCCACGTACGAACGTATGTATTAAGAATTGACGCACGGCATAAAACTCGAGTCACTTATGCTAAGGAATGAAAGAAGAGTGTGACATCAAAATCTCTTATTTACGTCAATTTTTCCTTTAGATGTCAAGCCTCCAGCGAAATTCTCAGCGTTGAAATATTGCAACCTGCCCACCCCTGTACGAATGTTCGACGAAGACATTCGGGATGATTTCAAAGAAACAGACGGAGACCACGCTATCAAACGTCTAAAGACATGTTTCCGAGTAAAACGAGTAATTTGTCGACGAAACACCATTACTGCTGTCTAATTAAATATCTCTTAAGAGATGCACTTATATAGAGTGGAGTGCCGACTACAGAGAAACGGCAGCACTCTTAGGACAGAGATCACTCCAGATACAAATCGTACAAAATGACATTCCATTAGATATGCTAAGTGGAATTGAAGCGAGACGGGAAGGAGCTCCGACTTCTTTTCAATTAGTACAACCACTTCCATAGAAAAACTTGCGGTCCAAAAGGAAGAAGTGCATCAGTCCACAGATCAGACTGAAGCTACGGTAGCCGATGGGATACCGTAGCAGTGCAAAGATGACATGAGACGATCTTCGTGCCCTCTTCGCGTTTATATAGCGTTTCGCACAGCAACGCACGTGGAGCGACGAAATTCTTGCGGCGATTGGGCGGAACCAGTCAAAGACGCAGAGCAGCCCGGCGATGACAGGCGTGCGAAAAACGCTCATTTTCTATGTGGTGGGATGACGCAATCCGACAAGAGGACCATGGCGATCAAGGTGAAGGACGGGTACGTTCAGGTAAAGAATTGAGAGGAGGAGAGTGTAAAAACGAGGATGAGAGTGATTTGAACAAGAGTGACACCTTTCCTTGGGTGGAGTTGAAGAAAAAGGAAGACATCGAGAGAGTGCGGACGCAGAGAGATAGAGCAATGCCTTGACCACAGCGCTGATAAGTAATCAGTAATGATGGTGCCAACAGGTGAAAGTTGTCAGATAAGACTATCAGCCGACCCGCATAGGTTCAGTTAACATTAGGAAAAACGCTGGAGAAGAAGAGCAATGCCAACATGGGCGCATACAAAAGGACATAATGGTAGAGAACAAATAACGCTATATAGAGCGATCTTTCAATGAACTTTGGCTAACAGAGCGTCATAAGGTCAAAAAGCGATTATGATCGATTTTCTGGAAAGAAATTCTCTGAAAAAAAAACTGCCTCGCAACTTTAAGGTGACAATTGAACTTGCACTTTATGTGTCTGTCTCTCCAGCCCGCAGAAACTAGAGACACGAAAAGAGATGAAAAATGTTCCCAATGGTGAGACGAGGCTTTTTCAGGTGTGAAAGAGAGAGAGGGCTCGAATTGTACGCAAATGCGCCAAAAAAGGCGAACATTATGGATACGCCTGATTGCAGAATGTGTCACTGATACTTCTAGTTTGAGAATCCTCTCGTTTGCAAGAAAGTCTAATCTGTATCGGACTGACCGGTCAATGTATAGGACTTTCAGAGGAGAGGAGCGAGAAAAGATAAGGCCATTTCAAATACATGACAGCTCTAAAATTCATCCAAAAGCACCTGATTGCAATGGAGTCAGCAGGGACTATGAAAATAATGATTGTAGCATAGAAATGATAGAATAAATGGAGGAGAGAGGACTTGCCGGACGTGAAAATCTCTAATTTTGTTGGAGTTTCCCATAAGAGGAAAATATCTAATCTACTGAATATATGTCGCCTAGATTTTCCCGAAATTCGGTTTCCAGTTCTAGAAACGACAAATCAAATCCTGACCATTCGGTTAAAATCCATGATAGGAGCAACGTTTTGGAGATGCTACGAAAGAGCACAGAGCAATTATCTAACAAACTCTGCAAGTAGTAAACAACGAAAATCAATAGATTTGCCCCCAAGGCAACTCTCTGTGAGAATAACAGCTATTCAGAACAAGTATTACGTCAAATTTAATAGCACGGTTATAAACTTACTTCACACATGCGTATGCGAAGTTAATTACTAGCTAACTACATTTCAAACTGTAGTGCAACAAACTGAACACACTTATGGGACTGAAGGAATGCAGAATGAGGAACTCCAATTATGGAAAGGGCATACGAACACCGTAATCAGCCTTCAAACTGACATAGTTCACGCAATTAGTAGCTGCACTAGCTGAGTGCAGAGTAGATTATGGGACTTCAGAACAGCACCGATAGTCCATCATCTGAACACTTCCTAGGCGAAAACGTCCTCAATCGTGCCTAAAGTTTATCCCTACTCGAAGAGAATGAATACAAGTTGATTATTCGCGTTGAGCTACTGGCTGTGCGATGTAGTGCGAGGTACTATGTGTTCGCTGGCTTGTGAACTATAAAAGAACGAAGGTTGACGAGTGCATCTCCCTATCGACGCCCGCAAATTCACAATTTTGCCATTCCACGTAAAACTTCGTAACGAACTGGAAATTCACCGTCGCTGATGACTCCACTCATAGTATGTATGACCCAGCCGGCAGTCACTTCTTCGGTTTTTGTCGACGGCAAACCCGTTTTACGGACGTGACTACTGCCGCAGTCGGCAGAAGTAGGAGTATTCACAGTTTTTCACGGGAATTTTCGACGCTATAGCGAACCTCGACGTCTCGCATGCCTTCGGAAGATTATTGATGATGTGTGCAACCCCCACTGTTAGCATAGGTATGTGTGTCCTGTAAGGGTTCAGTGTTCTCAACGTGTAGACATGGAGTGAGAACCCTGATAAGTGACCGCCTAGGCCGACAGATACGAATCTCTCACCGCTGAGAGAGCGGACAGGGCAGACGATCAGACTCACAGAGATAGGGCGCAAGCGGGTGTGTAGAGCGCAGATGCACGAACAGAAAAGGAACTTCATTCATCTGGAACCTGCTAGAAGTCATCATATTCTCACGATCACGATGATGATATAGAGATAGAGGGAAGGAGATTCGAAGCTCGGTCGGCTCCGCCTCAGCATCGCAACGGAAATGACTCAGCCCAGCCATTGCGTATGCGGCGGGGGCGGGACAAAAACCGAAAGGACTCGAGCCAAGTCCACGAAAAAATCGCTGAGGACACCTGTACTCTGTGCACGTGTCGACATCCACTAACAACTATGCTGCTGTATCGCATCGATCAATAGGCTACCTATCTATGTAACACTAGGTGTGACACATGCTCATAAAAAGAATGAGAAGAGGCAACGTCCTTTAACAGAAGAGAAGATTTCGGTCGCTGTGATTCTCTCGTTCGTATCTCAAGGACGTAGCCCTCTTTTTCATCAGCGGATTTCCATATCTGAGATGTCTGTGCAATTGGAAAGAAAAAAGGATCTATTCTGTAGCTGTGACGATAGCTAGTCTTTCTATATTTCACCAGAACCAATATCGTTCAAACGTTCACTTTCAGTCCCTAATGAGGTCAGCATAACGAAGTTCCAGAGCTTTCTCGTCAAGCAGCGGTATTGTTCAACGTAAGCGGTGGTAGAGGGGGGGGGGGCTGTAATGGCACTTACTTGGAAAATACGAATTATTAAGGTTATTCCCTCTTCTTGCGATCCTGCTATTTATCTCCCCGAATATTTTGCGCGATGTATTTGTAGTTTATGCAACGACATTATTCGCAACGATCGCAGAATGTGGCGTTGCAGCAACTCCATTCTTGGATGGAGTTGCGACAAGTCCACTGTGAAACACAGCAGTGATTTCACTCTGTAATGCTGCAGCAACGACACCACATGGAGTTGCTGCAACTCCACCATATTAAATTATTCCTGAGAAGTGACTGGTTTCTCTTTAAATACCGTACTGCTTTTTGTAGTTCCGATCGCGATAACCTATGGACGCGTTAGTCAGCGAAAATGAAATTCGCTGACTAACACGTCCACAAGTTTATTCGATTTTCATAACAGGAATCATAAAAGCAAATCCCTAAGCGATGTTTTAGTGCACGAGAAAATAGCCATATGCTATTCGGCTACAGGCTTGCCATGGTGTAGAAAGGCCAGCTAGACGGCGTGCTGAGTCAGCGCCATGCAGACGAGAACAAAAATTAGACGGGCAAGCGCAGAATTAGCCGTTGTAAGGAATTTCGCAATATGTATTGCGATGCTACCAAGGACGCGGGAGTAAAGCCGCCATGAAACTACGAGAACTTCATGACAGGAACACCGTCGTCAAGGCATAACTGGTTTTAGCCCACTACTGCAAAAACAGCAAGGCACCTTCGTCTTCTCGTTCTAATGATTCATCCAGCCTCGTAATGAAATCATCATGTCCTCGCAGCCTGTCTGCGGTCTGCGGCTACGGTTGCGCGTGCGCGAACTCTTGACTTTTTGGTCTAATGGACTATGGTCGAAGAGATTCGTCTGATTCTGCATAGGCTACCATTGCGACTACATTTGTTTCAAAGGGGATATTCACGATCGAAACAATAAAGCGTCCAGTACCACTCTTTCAAGCTTATGATTACGGCAAAGTAGGAATTAGAAACGCAAAAGTTTTATATTTCGAAAAGATCTAATTTTCAAGTAAATCTCACAGATATATTCCACTGCAGGTACGCCATGTTGCCACGGCATCGGTGGAACTTTCTGGAAATGTCAATGACGTAACGCGACGGCAAGAGCCCGCATACCGATGCCTTGGCATTCAGCCAGGGCCGCATGACGCAAATAACGGAGATTGGCAAGCCGCCAGTTGTGAAGGTCAGTCAGATCACATGCACCTGGTGTGTCAATCCAAGAAAATGCTCAGTGCATATCGAGTGCGTTGTAAAGAGGGGAGTGGTAGTAGTGTCCTATACCCAAGTACTCTATCAATTTGACTGATCTGCATCGATTGAAGCTGTGTGAGAACGTCCAAGAGCTCATAGCCAGTGTTAGAGGATCAGCCGATCACCCGTTCGGTGGTATTTTTGTGACATTTTGGTGTCTTTCCTGTGCCGAAGCACAGAACACACACCTGCTGCGGATTTAATCGACGGCTGGCGCTAGCATTATGTCTCGGCTATGGTCGAGAAATCATCACGATTCGGCGAAGATTAACTGCTCGTTATCTTTGACACCCTAGATATTTCGCAGAAATAATCGCACCATTCTACTAAAACATAGTGAATAATTGATCACGGTGCTCATTGATAACACACTGCAGTTTTTAGTACAATACTCAGTGGGTGGATTACGGGAACTGGAAATATCTAGTGCAAGAGAGAATGAGTTTCTGTTTTGCAAGTGGTGTATAACACCTAACTCTTCTAATGCTGTAGCGATCAGACTACTCAGAATCCTAGAAGCACTATCTATCTACATCTCTTCACATTGCCCTAGCTGACAAGATTTTTCGCTTTGCAAGTGCTTTAGGAGGCAGAAATTTCACTTGCTCAAACATTTAATTTTAGTTATGCTGATGATGGTAAACTGGGGGAACTCTATATGTTAGCAAGGAGATAATAAAGTCAATGAGTTGTTATGAGCAAGAAAATGATGTACATAGTAGGCGCAGAGCCAAGAATAAACTCGCAGGCGAGCGCAGTCGGCGAGTGTTCATGAAAGTCTCCAGGTCACCATGAGCGGAGCCACTCCTATCTGCTTAAATTAATAGGCGACTCCTTTTTTTTTTCTCGTCGATGACATATTGATCACATGGCGGTTGGAAGTAAATACGTACACAATAGCAGTTTATCATCTTTTTTGATGTTTATGGTCTTGCGATGGAACGCGAGCGTGACCTGAACATACAAGTGCAGGACTAAGAACAACGTGTACTTTGGTGATACTGCTACACCGTCAAAATGGCTGTTGGCACTGGGCCAGCTCCTCGGAATTGCAGTTACCACGAAGCCAAAGCAACTCCATAGGGTATTCCCCTGCTGCAACGGCACAGCAACTCCAAAGAGGTGGTCTCTAGCACCACGGCAACTCCATATGATATTCCTCACTGCAACGGCACTGCAACGGCACAGCAACTCCAAAAAAGTGGCCTCCAGCGCCATGGCAAAGCAACGTCATGGAATCGCTCTTGACCAATAAATCCTCCTCAACGTGCTTCGTAGCACGACTTTGTCTAAAAAAAAAGTGGAGGAGATAACAAGATAGCGTCAGAGTGGTGCCGACCATTCATACATATCGCTTGAATATTGTCAATTGCGTTTTTCGGGTATGCATTCTATTGATCACTTTTGTACACTTTGGTTTGTGACTGGTAAACAAAAACAATTGATTCCAATCTCTGATGGATTACTCGGAGAGCGATGGAATTTTCCAAAGCCTGTTCTGTTTCAAAGGCACGCAAATCAAAGTCGAGAATGAATAAAACAATTTTTTCGACGAAACCATACCAATACGACAACTGTAAGGCCAAGAAGGTCACGAGTGATATGTACTGAGTAATCAAATGGTATCAAAGATACATTTTTTCGAATTCTCAGCCAAATATGGAACGGTCACCACCCAACTAAGTAAAACTGATGTCACCGTTACATACAGTTTTTCTTTGTTTAGAAACTAAAACCCCACTCATACATCAAAATCAGACGCCAGTGCACCAAGCCACGTGTCTTGGCATTTCATTGAAAAGCTATCTTTTATGCGTCACGCTACAGAAAAGCACACTAATCAGTCATCTATTCTGATCCACAAGAAAAAAAAAACTCTTACTGGAAGTCTAGAAAAAACAGTGTGAAGGTGGGTTATGCCAGGTTCGCCACGCCCGTGGCGCACCATGCACTACTCTAGCTGAAAGTTGAAGACTTCATTTGTTTGGGAGCTGGTTCGAACATGGAGTTTCCACGATGGCTAATGGAGTATGATCACCAGTGAGCTTTTCACATTCACGATGTACTTTTCCTTCTTTGCTCCACTCAGGGGCAGAAATTTCGACGGCTGCTCCTTTTAATCAGCTTATGACGCGAACTACACCTATTATGACTGTAACTGTAATTTCCGAAAATTTCTAACGGCTAATTAACGCTAGCATTTCCAGTACATGGGATTTTGACGCACGGATTTATGCTGTAAATACCAATTTTTGCTTTGTCAGCGAAAAATTCTGTGCAGTTCGGATGGCGGTGGGCGATTATGCTGTAAGAGTTGCAGTCTATAAATTATGTATACTATATCTAGGCGACGTTAATAAGAGCAATTTAATCGAAAGTATTAAATTACTTCACCGATATCTTTGATCTTCTGAAGGGCAAATATAGAAAAATTGAAGAATTAGGTGAGAGAATAAGGAGACCTTTGTTGATTTTTTGGTCTTCTCATTTCTGCAAGTGCATTGATTATTGTTATAATTACGGTTACTCCATTTCCATGCCGACAGCAGCCGCTCGATGCACCCGGATGGTATGCGTCGAGCGACTGCTGAGCCCTAACGCACTCCGTCTGGACAGTTCCAGGACAATCGAAACACGGCCTGTTTTGCAATGAGAAGAGATCGAAGAGCGGCAGCGTGACAACGTGTGACTATTCCCATATTTCGATGGATTAACGAGCGTAGAATGTTCGAACAAGTATTTTATGGAATTGTAGAATGGAGAAAATTTAAAGTTTGGCGAGGTAAGATTCAACGAAGGTACTCACAGCACTGAACATTATGCTGAGGACTCTGGTAATATGCAAAATAGAAAGGAGGTTTGTGCAAATTCCGGCACAAATATGAAAAAAAAATACGATAGCAGTATTGCTTCAAAGGAAATGTCCGTAGCAGTGTATCGCATAAGACAAAGCCGATAGTTTGCCACGAGTACAAAGCGAGCAGAGGTATGTAGGTCAAACACCTAACTATCAATAGCTGGGAACAAAGAACGCTGAGTCTGGAAGCATCTCTTGCAATTTTTTAGGCAACATCACCTCACGTGGTTGCACTGACTACAGCTTGATAACTGCTTCCGGAGCAGCATCCTGTCGCTATGATATGTGTGGAAATCACGCTAATTCGCTCGACCCAGTCGGTCAACTGTGGAAGCAGTGTTGAACAAGCATGATGCAATATGAGAGCACCGAAACCGTTGAGATAGCATGCTTAAACAAGAGAGAGGCAGCGGGGCAATGAAGGGACTTTAGGGGCAACTGAGCACGTCCGGATTGCGTATCCTGGCCTGGATAGTAGAGCAACGCCATGACTCCCACTAGATCACGCAACGGCACAACATTTCAAGCCATGTCGCACGGCACAGCAACTCCATAATTTTGAGGCGGAGTTGCGGCTGTGGCTTTCCAAAACTGCAACTCCTGAGCAGCTCCTGGAGAGACGTTGCACGGTACAGCAACTCCATGGTTTTTACAGGTCTAGATCCCACGGCACTGCAACTCCATGCGCACCTAAGGGTGCGGCAACGACACGGAAATATGGGAAGGTGGTGATTGTGCCAAAAAGTTTTCATTAGAACCCTATAGCATGGCAAAAGATTAATTATTCTCCGCTTCATGAACTATCGCTGCTGTGGGGGTGCTTCTCTTGGCCTAAGTGAGCTTCTTTGGTATTTATTGAAGGGGCACCCAAAAACATCGCATTTCTTCTTCTACTTATTCAATCGGGAGTCGTTTTTTAGAAGCAAACGACCAACAGGAATTCTTTCCTGGATTTTTCAATATGGTTGGTCAATGATTTATTGGGAGAAAGAGGTCAAGTTATGCCGAACAGGTTCATCCTAGAAACTTGATGACACTAAACCCCAATGCACAAAAAGTACATGATAGATTTGCGGCCCAGGGAATGAGTGCAAACATGGTTGATTCCGTGCTCTCTTCAAACGGCAGCGGAACCAAATTTCTGATGTCTTATCGTTAGATGTTTCGTGAATGCCTTCTGTACCGGCCAGCTGCACACTTTTTCAAGACTCTTTTTCGGAGTCCTTAGTTCTTTCTTGCTCTGAATAATTTTTGCTTCACACAGCCGAATGAAAAATGCATGGATTGGCCGTTAAAGGGCGAGACCAGTGGGATCAGACAAGAACACATAAATTATTCTTTCTAGCGTGTTGTTGCTGCTGTTAGTGCAGAATGCTTTAGTGACGTAGTCTGAAAAGAATCTGCCCTTTTTTTGAACCAATACAATTGAACTTTCGGTCCGCTTTTGGCCTCTTTTCAGCTTTCCATCACATTTCCATGTCAGACATTGTGACAATTGCGTATAAACAGTTGTTATCAGCACTTCTACGGCATTTCTTTCAGTGAGGTGACTAAAAACTCGGAATCATGTGGTCAGAAGAGGTTGTGTGTCGTAATCCTGACATCACTAAGAGGAATGAAGCCAGTATTCCAGGAAAGAGAGCGGATGAGAACAAAATGGACTTAGCAGTCAAACTTGAACGGGCATCCGAACTGAACGGCTGCCTTTTAACCTCTTCGAGGGCGTGCTCACGAAATGCAAAGGCAATTTCAGCGAGGAACCATTTTGACTGGTGATTACAACAAAGTGAACTTGACCTAGATTTTTGCACATTTTCACAACCGTTCTTAGGTAGATCGGAGTAAATATTTACCACATTCATTCCTTGAAATTAGTCCACATATTCCCCCTCTAATGTCCTTTTTTCCTCAAGTCCAATGTCGCCGAAACAGGTTCTCACTGTGCACTTTCGTGCGCAGTAAAGAGAAATAAGTACTGGAAAAAATGCTACTAGATGTCCGAACGATGTTGTCGATTCACGATTCTGTCGGTGCACCTCATCTACATGTAATCCTCTCTCAGTACGAGTTGAAAAGAAAGTCTTGGATAGCGCGCTCCATCATATACAACTTGACCGAAATCAACCACAGCCGGGTAACCCGGGTAATAGCGCCTACCACCCACACACACACAAAGCCGTGGTCAAACAACACACAAAAGACTGATCTTTCAATTGTTCTCCCTAGAAGAAGTTTCTCCCTAGAATGATTCAGTTCAAGGAGATCAGTGAGCCGCTAGAATGGCTGTAGTCTTTAATAACTCAGGCATGGCTTTTCCTTAGCAAGATCAAAACGACACAGGGGCCAGACACAGCGCGCTCATGTGGTAAGTCTCCATAGATGGTGAAGTAGTTCAAAAAGAGAGGTTATCTAATGAGTACGTAGTTCCAGAGTTTTTCGTGAATTTCTTTATCAATCAGTTAGTTGTAATCTTTAGCGTCTACAAATTATCAAGTAAGGCGTATAAAATCCCAACTGGAACTAGTTTTGCCGAAGCGCCAGATGAAGAACGTTGATGGAACAGTAGTAAAATTATTACAACGCTACCACTACTAAGTTTTTTTTTTCTGTCGTTAAACTTCTTTTTCGAGTGATAACATATGAATGTGCTTCTGCACTTAGATTTCTAGGGAGCGTTCACTGACAGCGTGGATTCCTTCAAGGATACACTGTCTTGATAATGACGCCATGAGGCGTCATAAATTATGCCCTTCTTGGTGTAATACGAAATTCGCGAAATAATCTACGACCTTCTTGTTGTGTCGGCAGCGATCAGACTTCGCTATGTTGCTGGTTTCAAAGGTGAGCGCCTGGTGTGTAAACGAGGACTTTCGAAAGTCGTTTGATAGCGAACAAAGCTGCGCGAAATAGCGCAAGTTGGTCGGAGATCGCAGCGCAATAAACGCTAATCAACGAATCACTTCATATTTACACTAGATCAGCTACGCCCTGTATACGAAAAGGACGTTATCGTTGTAAGCACCTTCAAAGATACGAAACGTCACTCTTCTAGAAACCAACGATTACGGGGGTTAGCAGGAAATGTCAACAATATCACCGGTAGGTTTGCAAAATCAGCAAAAGAGAGTAGCGACGTAACTGCGTTCATACTGCAATGCAAACGGTATAACTTAGGAAAACAAAAATAATTGAAGACAGGAATCAGTAGTCTCGATGTCATCTATCCTATGAACCCAAAGTTCCTGGCACGTTAAGGTAGTAGCACGTCCAGAATATCGATCAAACGTTTCTTGACCTTCCAATCCACCAGTACATTAGAGGCCGAGATCGATCCCCGCCC
>JARK01001347.1:1211560-1231090 GCA_000688135.1 Ancylostoma ceylanicum | reverse complement strand
GGGGGGGGGGGGGGGTGATCGTTAATTTTGCCCACGATGTCTCTCTCATTGTGCAATATTTTCATCTAACTGGATTCAACACGTCTGGGGAGGCGGGCAGATTTTTGAAGACAAGTGAAAGAAAGCTTATCAAGGATAGATCAAGACGTAGACGTAAAGGTAACAGCAAGAATAAAGAAATGAACAATAAATTAGCCTGCGAGCAAAGTGATCTACATGCAGTTACTACACGTTTCCTTGCCGAGGCAGTCTTCTCGGTAAGGACGCATTGATTTCCATTCAAGAGAATTTGTCCGTCTAGGTTTGCCCTTCCAGGAGCATTTGTGGATACCACTACCCAACAGATATAAAGAAGCTACTGTATACGTCCAACAACCAAGTTGTCGCATTTATCCGCTCACTTTGGAATGGCTCTAGATTCCAGTATCTTCTGATTTACAACTGATCCGTAACTACAGATTATCTTCGCCGAATAAGGACAGACAGATCCCTGACAACTCGTTTCAGTTCAAGGTTGTACAAAATGCTCTTCGATGCCGTCGAGTACCAACAAAACCATTTAAATCTTGAAAAATTAAGGTCACGCTTTTCAATCATGAAATACGGCGATCAAATCGCCACTCTCGTTTTTCAGCTGACTGATTCGGTGTAATCAAATTAATTTTGACCGAGACGAACGCAGACGGGATATTGTAGTGGAAGAGAACGGATTTCAGACGCTGAATCTGTTCGGCATGGCACTTATAACAGCAAAAATTGAACTACAGCAAACGATGTCTCTGCATCTACTGCCTTGATCTTATCATTCAGTCACCTTCTTACACGGTCTTTGAATCTATTCGTGCAGTATTCGAATTATTCCTTCTTATCACGGATGGCTGCGTCACAACATTCTAGGCCTCCTTTTTTCCTCAGACAAATAGTCACGTTCAAAACGATGACAAGGAGTTCTTTGTCAAAACTTTTTGTCGCAACTAACCAAAAAGGCCTGTCCAGAGCTCACCTACAAATCTGCCGATTTCGAGCCGATAATATTATCTAACAGGTCTCCCTTCTTCGAATTTCCGCCCCAAGAAATGCTGAAGTATCATGCCTTTTAGTTTGCCAGCAAGTTTCAATGTTTGTCCGCAAAAAAATCTTCTTCGAAAGGCACATCACTTTGCCGACACTTGCAAGACAGTACCCTGTCAATTTCGAGAACGAAACTGCCCATTTTGACGATTTATGAAAGTTACAGAGAAACGTAAAAAGTTAATTTTTGAGCAAACCAGTTTGGGACAAAAAACACAAACGTCAAAGAGCACTTAAGAGAATCTAACTGATTTTTCGTGGCGAAATTCTATCCTACTCCAGTAGTTACAGATGAATCCGCTTAATTATGTCGCACAATTCCAGGATTTATGAAAGTTTCTGAGGCGGTCTCGGCAACAATGGCCATTATAGCCCTCTACACAAAACGACAGGAGATGCCTTAGAGAGAAGATCAGGTCAGATTCTCCACATACACTTGTTGTGCTCTTCATGATGTAGACCAACGTGAATTTTGAAAGAACTCATCTAGCTCAACTCCAAATCTTGAGTAAAGAAGATATATTTTCATTATTACGTACTTTAAAAGGAAGTACCTTTTAAAAAAATGAAATGAAGTAGCAGTTAGAGTTATGACTGAAAAGTCGGTCATTTATCTGACTTCACGGATTTGGGAAAATTCGAACATTGGAAAATTCAAATGATATTTTCTAAGGTAAAACTCTGACAACACTCCTCACCACACCGACAAGTGCTGCCACTCTAATGGTTAATGAAACAACATATGTAGGTGCTGCTGCATCCCCTCACGCAGCGACACAGGCGATGAGGCTTTTCCTCGCGCAATACATAATGGCGCTGTGCAACTTAACATACGAAGGTACTCAATAATTCACTGTTATCGTTATTAAGCTCCAATCAAGAATTCAACAGTGCACTTTTTGGTCGGACCTTGCCTGTAATCATAGACCAGTGACGTTATCGCCGTGGCATGTTCGTGAACTGCCACAACAGCTTCTTCACTTTTTGCAGCGGCTTCACCCAACGACATGCGGTACGGAATGATGGAGGGAAGGTCCCGTTGCTGGTCGACGTTTGCCAGCACAACCCATACTTGGAGTACGAAGAATTAGAGGAGTTCAAAGGGGCGATAACACGCATGTTACGTGTTCATCAGCCGCAACAATACGCAAGTGCGGCGCGTCGTACGGCTGCAATTTTGGCTGCTCACAACTTTGTCGCCATGACGCTGCCGACGCCCCGGCTGAAGTCTGAGTGGTAAGGGGTAAAGCGCTTTCAAGACTCACTATTCTTTGCAACGGATGATGAGTCTGGAAGCCCCTACCACACAGACATGGAGTCTCTTACCGGTGTCGCACCGGCAAAAAGTGGGTAAGTCGCTGTAGCCATGCTCATTCCTCAGCGACTACAGCCGTGGCAGCACTATGTAGACAAGAGCTCAGAGCCCCAGTTCGCTTCACATGTTGGATATATCCACAGGTCCTAGACGTTCACCCAATGATGATTCGAGTTATTTACATCAACAGTCATAGAAATGACGAATACTACGTTTTTGAAAGGGTCGAACTGGCTACATCTTCAAGCCGAGAGGCCGATCGCTCCTAGCTGTGCTGGCTTCCCGCCACGGCTGCAGCTTTGGCCAGCGAGTCTTGTCCTGTCCATTCGATAAGGCGAACGGCTTTACACGTCAATTTTGTTCAGCAAACTGCTGAAGGTTCCGTCCCGAAAAACGGGTTCAAAGTCCGCTGCACGACAATTTATGTATACTATTGGAATAAGCGTGGCGACGAGATTCAAAATCTGCTATTAGGTCAACCACGAAAATGAGGAGGGACACTGAGTCTTCGAGCCAGCGAAGGAAGCAACTATTCCTCGGAGATGCGCAACTTCACGAAGAAAGCAACGACATTTCATTGCAGCAACAACTCCATAGGAAAAGCAACGCCTTTTTGCTGATGTGCAACTCCACGAAGGGAGCAGCGAAATTTTGGTGTGGCACCAACTCCATTGAGGGAGCAGCAACATTTTGGTGTTGCGTAAGTCCACAGATCAAGCAGCGGTACTGTACTGATGTGCAACTCCAAAATCTAAGTGTTGCCGTGGCGAACGACATAGGTGCTGCAGCATCTCCCAATGCAACGCCACGAGTGCTGGAGCACTTCCTCTCTCGCAACACCACGGGTCTTGATCGACTCCACTTACATCACTCAGCCAGAAGTGCGTCCATAAGTATGCACATACTTCGCAATAGTTGGCTTAGAAACAGCATTCCACATATTTCGACCGGACTTCTCCTTTAAACCACCTGCGGGCTACCTTCTGCAAGCGCTACACTCTAGTGTACAGCAGACAAAGTCCAAATTGAGTGCGCGCGTGAAGTCAGCATTACGGGCTATTCATCATCGCACAGCAAGAACACATATTTTACGGGACCGTCATCGAATGTCGTCGAAGAGCGAGAGAGAAAGACCGACTAAGAAGATGTGTCATCAACGACTTGTTGCTGATCTGTGAGCTGGAAGAGAGGTAGAGTCCTTGTCAAAAAGATAGACGGATTGCGCGTGCGGTTTCATAGCGTTGCGGCTGCAGAATCGCGGCAGGACCTACTCGACCCTCTCACTTGGAGCATGCTCCCTCCACATCCCTCGTTTCGGTCCCACCGTGATTCTGCAGGCACGGAATCCGTCTATCTTTTTGAGAAGGACTGTATGTAAGTTGTTTGGAAAGGAGCACTCCCGATCAGCCAGTTAATGTAGGTGGGTCTTTCAGCTTCTGGAGAGAAAAGGACTTGTACCACTGTTCATTATTATTATCATTATCGACAAACTTATTATTATTATCATTATTGATATCGATATTATTATTAGTTTTTTGCCAGTAATATTACCTGGAGCCCAATCTGCAACCAGCCCGAGTTCCACTCATTTCATACAGAGGAACAACTTGCCCTCAGATTTGTTACTGGGTGGTTTTTCGGGGAAACCCCAGCACTTCGCCGACCGATGCGAACCATCCAAAAACGTTCGATCATTCAACAACTCAACAAACGACTTTAGAACAGTCCATATCCTGCCATCTCTTTTCCTGTTCTTCACGTAGAAACTTAAAAACGCTGTTCAAATGTTTTTGCAGCGATTACAGTAACATTTGCAGGAGCAGCACAAAAAGCGTAGAGCCTACGTTCAATGCGTTGCGCCCCACCAAGAGAGTAGAAAAAACTGGCCGATTGAACCACCGAATGACACATTACGGGGCCGGTTCCATTGGTCTGTACAACGCGGACAACCTCATTTACGTCCAAACTGATTATCTTTTGTGAATTTTTTCGACTCTCGAGAACATATACATATGTGTTCTGGAAACCCCAAAAAGAATAATGGACGTCCGGGAAGAAGTGTTCCTTGCACTCTAAGAAAAATATTAAAAATTTTCCATGAAAAATTATTGCGCCGATTCTCACTACGAAATAAGGAGGCGCAATTATTCCGAACATTACAGCCTCTTTCCACATAGTAAGTGTCCCAAGCTCTGATCGGATAATTCTGCAATTGTCACCCATTGGATATGCTTGAAGGATGGACATTTAAGTAGCCGATCTTCAGATAAAAAGATATAAAATGGCCATTGTTGATCGATCCTTTTCTTCGAGATGCGCTTCATATCCGACTTCAATTCAGAGTCACAGCGTTTCTTCATCGCGTATGCGGCTAATACGCTGCACTGGGATAGCCCTGTGATAGAAAACCGAGCCCTTCACCTTCCTGCACGGATCTGATACCATTCAAAACCTCTACGGATAGAAACTGGCGAAAAACGAGTGACATTCTGTCAACTACGTGCGCGACAGTAGCACCACTTATCCCATCGTAACAGGCGCCCTCTTACACTTCGTTACTATGAAGGTGATGAGATTACAATTAGTATCAAAAGCAAGGAGAAGGGACTACTGTAATCAAGTTAGACCTAAGCTAATTTAGTCCTAGGGTAGGCATGAATTTGTCGCGCGCAAAGTGTTCTGTGCTCAATCAAGAACCTGTAATTCTCGCTGCACTCTGTGAACCGTCATAGAGCAGCAAAAAGTCCCCGTTCCTTTTCTACATGATGCAAGTAGTCTTCGTTCGCCGAGAACTTGGGTGGTCGGAGCTATACATCATTGAGATAGCGATAATTCTATCTGACTGATGATGAACGCCAAAAAACGTCCGTGTTCGATCGCAAAAATCTCTGGCGAGAGATGATCAGATGCAAGAAGTCGAGCCGCTGAGTCGGGATAGGATAAGCAACGCTAATGGAAAGTTACTGTAGATGGCACTTTCGTGGCTATTTTGTTTGGGTACATCTTCACTGAGAACAGCCATCATTACTCGATTCTTGACCTACCCGATGTCAAGTCACCTCATTTTGACCACGCTTAATTAAAGGCAATGTCCGGTCAAAATTTTCGACTTTCGGTATTTGGGCACTTCGGGATGTAACCCGAGTTTGAGAACGCTTCCTAAGGTCATTCCCGAAATTCAAGGAGAAGCGCTTCAGGGTTATGGTATTTGGAGCTTCGGCCTGGATGGTGTTGCCACCGACACTCTCTTCTGACACAGCAACACGTGATGTAACGGACCTTCATACAGCGACAAGGTGGTGTTGCTGTAGTGACTTACGCAACAACATGAGTGCTGCGGCATCCACCAACACAGCGACACAGGTGGTGTGGCACCTCCCAGTGCAACACCACATCTGCCGTTGCAACACCTTCTACGTAGCCCGACGTCGAGTGGTCGCCCACTGGTTCAGATAGAAAAATATGGCTTTTTGTTATTTGCTTATACCCTTTTGCCTACACAGAAGGTTGGACTTCCGACTCAAATTGTTGCCTAACAATCCACAATTCGCATGTTCTCCAACCTGATGCAACTTCAAGTGCCTGCGATAAGTCGCATTTTCGCATGCAACTGGAAATTTCATCATTTCCGGCGGGGAAAGTCGCAGAGAGGCCGCATAATCGAATGCGATAAGATATGACGAATTCGTGCACGGGTAGCTACAAAGCACAAGTGCAGGGCCACGTTCACTACATGTTTGTAGGAATTCCCTAGTACTACTGAAATTTTCGAGCAAATTGAAAGAATGTGGTTTCGAAACAGTCTAAAATAAGCGTTCTCAAATATCTCGCGGCAATTCTCGCATAATATATCAGCGCAAGACTCCGGACCAGTACAGTTTCTTAGCTGAGGGAGTGCCCATGGGTGAACTTTGTCTACAATTGCGAGCGCAGTCGTATCAGCCGCCAGATCGGCTGGTTCTATCAAAAGCAATGGTGAAACATCTAAAAGGAAAGGATCATACCGTGAAAAATAAATCGAACCAGTCACTGGATTGGCCGATACCACTACGGTCGTAATTGCAGACAAAGCCTTTCGTGGGCACTCCCTGAGCTAACAGACCATAGATGCTTTCCTATGAAGCCAGAGAGATCCTAGTGTTCATCTATTTCGTTCGAAGAAGTTTGATGGACTAAGAACAGTTATGCGCTATTGGCTTCTACTTATCACTCCGGATTTCATGGCAAAACACTTAACAGAAGGATGTGGTGGCCTGAATATTTTCCAGGAAAGTTCTGATCACTGATAAAGTTGCTTGTCATCCCTCGGTGTCATGTGACCGGTTGATGGTGCAAGAAATCCGAAGAACCCTTCCAGGACTCTCCATCCAAGTGCGACTTATGTCATGATGATGTGACTTTGATTATTTGAAGAATAAAAACCAAAACTAAAATAAGCTTCCCTAACTGTGCAAGAGGTGGGATAAGCGAGATTTCAACTGTTTGGCAACTCAGAACGCGGGAGTGTCTTTGCCAAGATAAAACTTTGAAGTCAATCTATCTTGGGTAAGTGTTTATGTGCCAACGGTGCTGATACGGATTGTGCAATCATAAGGTGCTGGGCTTCAAGGATTGTTACCATAATGCACTCCTGGGGGCTATTAGAATTTCCGCGTGCTTGAAAACAGCTCTGTCTGGGGAAACGCCCAGTTGGATTTTTGTATGGCGATGCAGTTGGCGAACTCCGTTTGACTAGGTCTTAAAAAAAAGCTCGGCCAAATATATGGGTCCTAGACTTTCGAGCACAGTGTAATTAAGAAATAAACGAACATTTGGCATCAAAGTTCTTGCTGTAAGAGACGCGACATTTACTGTTGCGACTACCGTTCAGCACAGTTAATGAACGTCAGATGAACGTCAAACGCCGACATAAAACGATATAATCGCCGAATGGCAAATACGTTTTGCTCCACGCTTACTTTTCCACTCAGCTCGATGAGAAGAATAGATTTTTGATCACTTCTCCCGTTCCACAGAGGAGATGGAAGAAATCGTAGTGGAACTACGGTGATACCAATAAAGGAAAAAAAAACGCATTACATAGTTTTTTGCTTTTCCTAACAGCTTGGGTATGCACAAGAAACTTCTTCTATATTGTATGGAGGCCGATGTATGCGGTGTAAAATAGTGCAGAAAAAAGTTTTGTTCGAAATTACATACACTGAAATAATTGGAGAGTAGGCAAGAAAGCATAACAGTAACTGTTGGGATTTCATCTACCCGGAAATGTTGGTGTCACTCATTTAGTGCAACAGCTCCACACCCAGTTCGTTTCCTTCGGTTACCTAGCCTAGGAAGCTTTAAATGTGTAACCAGGCGTGAAATGCCTCATAAGGACCAACAAAACGTTCTATGTAAGGTACAGTGTGGCTCGTACCAGCTGTCTATGCTTGATATTGGCAGCAAATGCGTCTCATCACGTCAAAAATCGCGCAACAACTACAGCCCGGGTTGTGGAAGGCGAGCGCTCCGCCCTTGCTCGCCGGAAGACGCCCTGTAAAACTCTCAAAAATGATTCCCGGGGTGAAACGCTGCTTTTGTGCTTGGGCGGAAACGCTTTCTTCCGAGTTTGTAAGTGCGAGCTTGCAAAGCTGGTTCCTAGCTATGAATTTACAACACGAAGGTGGGACTCTTAACAACATCGTCGTTCTGTTGCGCAAGGAAGTGCTGCAGCCCTTGGGCCACTGCACGAAGGAGTGCCGCATCACCTACGGCGGTTAAGAGGGGATATGCCAAAGGATGCTCTGCTCCTCAGCTACCAATAGTTTACGTCATAAGGTCCCAAGTTATGTCTACAGTAGGAGTTTACTTCCCAAGTTATGTCTACAGTAGAAGTATCCCAACCGAATGTGTAGTTTCCTATACCTAATTTTGAATGAGAATTAGAAATTGCTCACTAATTTTGAGGAGAATACAGCATGCACCGATTACAACGATAACAATAACATGAATAGCATGCTTCTTGCGAATTAATTTACAGAGGAACGTAACTGAAAACAAAAATATCCAAAGAGATCCGGAAACACTGTGATATAAAAGGCAAAGGGAATTTGCTTAGAATTCAGACAAAAGAAACAAAAGTGGACAATGAAAAGTACCGAAAATCTCTTCAATATGAATTTGAGAGGCATTGTCTTAGGAAAAAAGCGGAATTAAACACTGCACGACGAACGACAAATCAAAGATATGTACTACATGTGCACAGTCTTAGAAAAAGTGATAACTTCTACTTTTTTCCAAGGAGAGATTCCAAAGGATCTATGGAGGAACATTGAAAGGAATCCGACCAGGCTTGTATAATAGAAGTTGTATTTTGGGAGCGCTTCAGTGCGAAGAATATCTATCGTCACAGATTTGGCAGAGTACTGGCCTCTAAGCAGTTTATAGCTTTTGCTTTTAATCGCCTTCCTACGTACATAGATGCATAGATCCTATCAAGCGGCATTTCAAACTTCTATTAAGCGACAAGTTTAGTTAATTGTTCGTCAGGACCACTCCCTTTACTCATGCATAGAATTTGAATCCAAAAACCTTCGATGCACTATGTATGATGAAAAGTAGCACATTTATCTCTAGATCATCCAGAATCCAAAGAAGGTATGACCAAAAGGAACAAGATTTAGTCCTGAAAACGGTACCTGTCAGTACCCAGCGGCTTTAAACCATTGCTCAACTGCTTATTAGTGCCCTAAGTGTGCAATACTGCCCTAATCCTTTACAGGTTTCCCAATCATCAGCAAGTGAAACAATGAATAATCTTCTCTAGTCAAAATCTCAACTCTGAAGGAACTGACGAAGTCACCGTGCCATCGATTCACGCATGCTAAACATTTGAGCAGAAAAACTTCCTTAGCGATTGCCTTTTATGCAACTTTCATGGTCATTTCGGTGTTAGTATCGAGAAAAAAGTCACGACGACACTGTCATTATCTATGTCATTGACCTTGGATTTTCCGAAAGGATCTACGTCAATGAGATTAACCAGTTGAAGGCGAACGATATGATACGGTGTTCGTCGATTCCGGAGAGGAATTGGCGCGTCACAATTGAGGTCGACCATACGGTAACAGTCTCTGCTGACCTGACGACAATTTAATGATAACGTGACAAAGAAGTCGTTACTGCTTTAAAACGCATTCGTAAAACATGCATTATTCACAGATGCTGTGAACATCTTGTTTCACCGAAGTCGCATCGTATAAGTGACAAATGTCTGGTTAAGAGGTATTTAGGAACCCTGTAAATACAAGTGTTTTGTGGACTACAACATGAAGCTTTCAGCTGTAGGGCTCATTCGACAATAAGATTCTATCAGCTTTTCCAGGGAAGGATTTTTTTTTATCTTGATTAGCATTCATCAACAACAGAAATTCCATAGCTATTGCACAACAGAAGAATACTGGTCCTCACAGCAATTTCAAAACAGACGTTGCCCCGTTTTCTCTGAAAACAAACAATAAGGACCACAAAGAGCTTCCCAGGGAGCTATTTGTCGGATTATTTATCCACAAAAAGATTCCGTAATGCCCTTAGTTTACGCCCAAGATAGTGATAATAGCAGTTGCCCTTGCCCACATCGCCGTTAGGCAACGCCAAAATGCCGCTGCTTTCCCCATGTAGTTGATGCTGCACCAAAACGTCGTTGCTTTCGCTGTGGACCCGTGCATCAACACAGAAACGTTGCTTTCTCCGTAGCCATATGCAACACCAAAATTCCGCTACATCCTACATTGTGTTGCTGCCACGAGACAATGTCGCTGCTCCCTCACCAAAATGGTGTTGCTTCCTCCGCCTCACCACATCTCTCGTTTTCTCGGTGAAGTTTATGCTGCATCAAAACGTCGTTGCTTCTCCTGTGGAGTTGCGTATTAGCACAGAGTCGTTGCTGTGTGCAACGAAAAAATGTCGTTGCTCCGTTGCATGCGATAGATTCCTCTCTAAACAGTTGTCGCTTCCCCTTTGGCGTTGAAGCCATTGTCATCAGACCGGCTTTCTTAAGAAAATTTCACCTAAACTTGGCTACGAGTGTTATTCAATGCTCTTATCACGAAAAACGTACTAGTGTGGCAGAATAGCCCGTTCTTGTAGGGCCATAGTAAAATTACAACGAGAAACAATTCTGAAATGTCAATTTCGGCATGGAATTGTCGATGTGTAGCGGGATTATGTTGATAAGGCTTCTTCACTGATTGAAGGAGATGAACACCGCTATACTATCCGTTTTGTCCCGTAGCTCCATCAATGCAGCTAGGCTACAGCTAGTGCGACTGCCATTTCCCTGTCGAAACTGACATTTTATTTCACCCCCTCCATGATTTCCGCTATACCCCGCAAAAAAGAGCTATGCTACAACATTAGTACGTTTTTCGTGAGCACGACATCAAACACCAGCCTTAATGATGTAGGCGGCTCTGATCTAGGTGGAAATTTCCTAAAAAGACCAATCCGATGACAAGTCATTTCCTATAGTTCTGTGCCCTTTTTTCTCTCATGGACATATGTAGCCCGATTTCGGTGCAGGTACAACTCTCCTAGTTCATCCAAATCAGTCATATTAACAAACCGGAACATCAGCGAATGGTTTATTCCACATCTATCTCCTAGCCTAATGGTATTCTGAACTGTAACCAATGGTCGCCTCTTGCATTTGATCTCATTAGGGAATGAAGTTGTACTTTCTGTCTGATTATCTTTATTTAATCAACGCACTTCACCTAATAAGCATGCCTGCACAACGATATTTAAGTATGTAATATTTTTAGCACAGCATGTAAAAAGGCATTTTCTAAGAGTCATACGAACAATATGCAGCAACTTCATCACTATACTCAACTTCATCTTCGCTCTCAACAGCGCATCTACGAAAACTATGAGGAAGGACGTGATTGTTGCAACAGAAGCACGAAGGAGGACAGAAACATCACATAAAAATCTATCCAAAAACGCTCCCAACCGATTTACCTGTAAATCGTTTTTGTTCTATTTCTTGTTGCCCTGCTGTTTTAAGTGGTTTCTACATGCCCAAGAACTTCCCACTTCTTACCACCATCACGGAAGTGGCAAAGGACGAAATTCAGCGGCACAATCGCTGCCATACCAAGCAAGTTTTTTTCAGTGTAAAGTAACTAATTGACCAACAGAACAGTTGCTCCACGTTGTGGTGGGGGTGAACATTACACTACTATTTCCTTACAGCTGGGAAAATGGCAAAAAAAAACACAGTGGAAAAAATGGCAGCAACAGGAAGAAAAGGGAAAAATGGCGACAGCAAGAGAATAGAGAAAATGATAAGAAAGAAAGACTAATGCTACAATAATTCTCATAGAGAGCATGTGAGTGGAAGGATCGAGTAAGTCCGGTTATTCCAAAAGAGCACACAAAGGCCAATCTTTCACAGGTGTGGGTCACGGCAAATCAATGGACAAGCAATCTCATCGGAACGCAGCAGGTCCACATTGAAAAGCACACGAGATACCAATAGGGGAACGACTTCTAGAATCAGAAGAGTTGAAGATGAACACAATAATGAAAAAAATGACGTAATGTCCCAGAGATTCGGCGGTTAAACAAAAGTTGACGCTGCACTCAGTGTACATACTTCCCGCCAGATCTTCTTCCGTGATCTACTACATCCACCTTGTAGCCCGCGCTTTCCCGCCAAACCTCCACTCATCGATATGGTCGAAAAAGACGATATTTGAGTTTTTCTCCAAGCTGCCTGCTCTTCTCACCTGCCTCCTCGAATGTTGCACGATTCCGATCTTAAATGTCTCTATAATTCTTATAATTGTAAATTTAAAAAATTTCTAATCTTATAATTTAAAAAAAACTGTTGTTTGAGTGGAAACTGTAGCGGGAATAATGTAGGGTAATGAAATAAAATGCCAGTTTCGGCAGGGAAATAGGAATGGCATTAGCTGCAGCCTAACCAAATGGGCCTGTGATACAAATGATGAAAACGGATATGATATTGGCGTTCATCTCCTTGAATCAGTGAGGAAGCGCTATCAACATCATTTCGCCCCGCTTTGACATTTCCTCGCCAAAACTGACAATTCGCCTTTGTTTCTTGCTGTAATCTCACCATGGCCCTACAAGGGTGACAATGGCACACGGAGACATCTTCCTCCGTCTGCTCATCATACCATTACCCTGAGAAGTCTCTGCAGGTTTTGCTGTGACACTGTGAGGATTTCTCAAATTTTAGATGGGTACAGTGTGCAACATCCTTGTTGCGGCATTCCCCGTAAAATAGCTCAGGTGGTGCGGCACTTCCCCGTACAATAGCTCAGGTGGTGCGGCATCACCTCGTGCAGCGTCATATGCAAGTCTCATAGTTGCTCCACATCTATCACAGTCTGCTCATGCAGGGTTCATTCATTCGATCGATTCCAGGAATTTCTGGTCATCGACATGTTCCTGGAAGTTCCCAGTGAGATACGTGATTAAATTTGCTTCCAATATGTATCAGAAAATGAGCATAGGCTACAAGAACAGGTACGGCGTTTGTGCTGCTCCTACCGCAAAGTTTCAAGCAAGATCAAGTCACCTAGGAATTCCCCGTTTTCGCTACACTAGAAAAATTTATAACAGTGCAATTTGGAAACCTAGAGAAGGATTTGAATTTAGTGGAAAAGTCTTCAACGTGACAACAAGAACAATTACTATTCATCTCCAGCTGATGGAATCGAAACAAAAATTGTAGATCGATTGATGGTCCCCCACTCCCCCCCCCCTCATATGTTGAGACTGGCCATCCATTTTCTTCCTAAAATTGGCTCCTAAGATACATTTGCTTACAGAGTGTCCCCCATTTGCCATGTTTTCTTTTTTGGTGAGGCAGATGCACTACCCATCGATTTGCGCTGCCAAACGATGCTCAAATTTTTGACCGGACTATCAAAGGAACCGCCTAGGCAATCATTGAATGCGAAACTTTTTAAAATTCCTTATTTGCGCAAACTGCGATAGTAACAGTCTTTGGAGGATCTCATAGAACTCGTTACTTGGAATCACTAAGTAAAATGGAATGTCACGGTCACAATTTGCAGACGTAGATCATAAATCGATCTCTTGACGGGCAGCATGTTGCCACGCAGCGAGTGATCAACTGGAAAGATGAACGGTGCGAATGAGGGACCGGCAAAAAATTCCGCTCAGAGAAGAATAGAATTGAATAGCATAAAGTTGTTAGCATGTTAGCATTTGTTCAATATGTTGAACTTTTGAAAGTTTCATGGGGTTTCTTTAGCGTTACTAAAAATGGGAACGTTCTGTTCCAGCTACGATATGTGTACAGCGGAAAAATGTATATCCAGCAAAAACCAACTGTTGAATTTTTCTTCTGTGAACAAATTCTTTTAAACAAAATCTAAGTTCATATCTGAGTTGTAGACAAAGAAAATTGATATTCACCACAGGAAGTTCCCCTTTTTTGTCTGGCTCTACTAAGACGCTGTTCCAAATTTTCTACTCTATTGTACTAGCAGGACCCTAGATCCGGCCTGAAAGTTGTCGGACTTGGTGAAATGCATTCGCATCCTGGTGAAGCAGTGCAGCTTTGTGAGAAAGTCCTTATTAAATTCGTTGGTTGAGTTTCTCCAGTCATTCTTCTTGTCTGGTTTCAGAATACGATAGGGTGAAATAGCGTGGTGCTTAGCAACATGTTTTATGTTTACCTTTAGGGCCCGGACGCATTGAGATAATGCAGGGTAAACATGTTGACAGCCGTGTTAAGGCTGGGTACCTCTGTGGGGTGTTACCGCGTTTATCTTGGGTAATCAACAATCAACTTGCGGTAGTAAACTGACGTAATATTTTCTCTGTCTCACAAAATTTTGGGAGAGACATTTCCACTTCGAGGGTTTCGTGTACGATCGCACTGGTTTTGGATATCTGTAGGCATCGATCCATTCGATGCCAATTAGATGGTTTTTCCTAGAAGAATTCGTTTTCAGTACAAAAATTCAACAGTTAGTCTTCATTGGATACACATTTTTGAAACACGCATGTCGTAGCTGAAACACAACGTTCCAATTGCTAGTAAGTAGTGGCCACCAAAACCTTATGAAGCTTTTCCAACCAACGTGAAACGCTTCAACCAACATGAAGCTAACTAAAATTTTACATACATGGTTAATAAGCGGGCAAGCGGAGGCCAGAAATTCCTTGAGACCCATGGTAATCTCGATTCTTTACTTATGATGATGAGCGAAGCTCTGGTAAATGTGTGCCTGTTAAGACCTTTATTTCAATGTTTACGGTTACTCTCTTTTGAGCTGTATTTTTTTTTTGCCGGTCCCTCACTTGCAACGTTCACTTTTCCAGTCGATCACTTGCTGCGTGACAACGGCACTGCTCGTCAAAAGATCGATCTATGATCTACGCCTGCAAATTGTGACCGTGGAAGTTCAAGGCCCCATTTTACTTCATGATTTCAAGTAAAACAACTTTTGTGAGATCTTCCAAAGCATTGTTGCAGCTGCTGTGTGCACAAATAAGAAATTATATAAAAATGTTTGCATATAATGATTCCTTAGGCGGTTCCTTTGATATGCCGGTCGTGAATTTGACCATCGATTGGCACCGCAAATCGATGAGCAGTGCATCTGCCTCACCATCCCATGCTCCCAATATTCACATGTTACGTGGTCGAGAGATCACACGGCCATTGATCAGTTTATGGTTTGCAAAGCTGTAAAGGCTCGATGTTCAAGCCTTTACAGCTCTGCAGACCATAAACTCAGTGGTGTTGCACGAGGTGATGCCGCACCACCTGGGCTGTTGTACGAGGAGGTGCCGCAGCATCCATGCTGCGGCCAAGTCCATGAGGACATCCTCCTCTATCTGCTGCTCATACCACTACTCTGGGGAATTTCGCTAGGACTTGCAGTGCTTTTCTGAAGATTTTTCCCATTAAAAAACGGTTGCAGTGGCTTCTTCACCTGAGGTAACACACACACACACCTGCCGCTGCTAAGAGAATCCCTGGGATAGCCCACTACACCTCAACCTTTGCTCGTCTATCTCTACGTGCAGCAAATACAGCAGCATTTTTGTTTGGGTTTTCACTGAATCTCCCCCGCCAAATAATGATGCCTGTGTCGCGATTACTAGCGCATTTAAAAACAAATGACTAACAGGTTCACACGGTTTCATAGAAAATACAATGATAACTGGGTGGGGTTAGCATTTTGAATATGACAGGACACCAAGACTAACACAAATTCACAATTATACCATCCAAATAACACTTTTTTTTCGATAACAAGTTCCCAGCTTTTCCGTAGAGGAACATCCTTCTATTTTTCACCCTGCTCTGCTTTCAGCGTCTTCTCGACGTCTTGCAGCTTTCGCTTTGCATCACCGTCAGGGAATTTCGACAAATTGAAGTATTGCGGTGCAATCGTTAGCAACCTAAAATATTTTTTAACTGTTGAGTGGCTAAGAGTCCAAAAATTTTTGGGTAAGTTCTGGGAACAAAGGCTAGTGACTTTTTCAAGCCAGTCCACTGGGGTAACTCGGGGTAACTCACCATTCTGGGCGCACATCAGTGACTGTCTTGATGAAGTTCTTCGTTGTCAATACAAATTCATTGTATAGCACCCATTCCGGCTTACGATCCAGTACAGTAGACGGATGGAGCTCCACAAGTTGGCTATCCTTCACAGTAGTATAGTGCCCGCTCGGTTGAAGATGGGCTACCTAAATTATTATATTGATTTCAAACCCTTCCCAGAAAAAAAAAAACACTAGCGAAATCGCTCCTACCTGCATAAAAAATCCTGCAACTAGGGCTTTTCGAATGTTTATGTAGTAGTCCTCCGAATTGGAATCTGCGGAAATTTGTCTCAGATTGAACTAAAACAGGTAACATGCTGGGTCGCTACGAATAAATAGAAGAGGTTTCGTTTGGGAACTCGTGCAGACCTTGTCCATGATCTTTTCCAGCTGTGTTCTTACACCAACAGCGGTTTTGATAGCGCGGTAGTTGAGAAAATTATCGCTGCACCACTGCGCATCCTCATTATCTGAAATAGTTATTTTTAGTGACAACCAAAAAAAAATCGAAAACCGTGGAAGACTTACTCTGCTTAAAAGCATTGTAAATATTTAGCAGTGTTAGATGATCCCCATCAACGTGGGCGAAACGGGCTTTGGCCTCATCTGCTTCCTTCTTCATCTCATTCGGTAGTACGAAACAGTTGGGAACTACAAGTAAAATACAATAGTAAAGGGTGGAGGGGGTAGTCATTCGACAGATTTCTCACCAGACAGCATAGCAGTGATTGTCAGAATTTCATCTGAACAGTTCAGCTCCGTCGACTTGATAAGCATTCTCGCTAAAAATTACACATCAGCCTCCAAACGCACTTTCCACGTAGGATTAGCGTACCCAGTTGCGGATCCAAAGGGAACTCAGCCATCAACGACCCCAGTTCCGTTAATTTATCATCACTACTGGTGGCACCTAACTTTTCCAGTAGCTCCAATGCTGCCAGAATAGTTTCAGGTGCTGGCGAATCCATGAAATCAAAGTGAGTGGGATCATCAATGCCAAGTTTCTTCAGCTGCAGTACCACTGAGCGCAGATCTGACCTAAAAAGAAACCGAAGGTTTGCAAATTATGAGGACAAGCAAGGAGATCTTGGGAACGAAACTCACCGCAAAATTTCCGGATAAGGCAGCTCCTGCATTTCCTGATAAGCTTTCTCTGTGTATAGTCGGAAACATTTTCCTAGAATAAAATATATGGTCCCACCCTTTTTTAAAAGAAGAAATTCGCGTTCTAAATCTATACTGTTGAATATAGTAGGTCGCTCACCTGGCTTGGTGCGACCAGCACAATCCGCTCGCAGCTTAGCGCTGGCCTTCGAAATAGGACAAGCCAATAGATACTCGACTTGAATTCTCGGATTATACACCTTTTGCTTTGAATACCCTGAATCTATCACGAACGCCACTCCATCGATTGTCAGGGAGGTTTCGGCAATGCTTGTCGTTATCATACATCTTCTCCCTGGAATCATTGTAATCACTGGCTCAGTGGCGGAATCACTTTTTGAAAAAAAGCAAATATCGGTTTACCAATTGCCCCTGGCCTACTAGAAGGCGCAGGTTCGAAGATTCTTTGTTGCTCATTTGGTGGGAGCGTAGAATACAAAGGAATACAACTGAGAGTTCCCACTTGTGGACCCAAGTTGTCTATCTCACGCTTTAGCTGGCGACAGGCCTCCTCGACTTCCTACAACCCAAGAAAACAGTATGTATTGAAGAGCGAGCAGCAAGTTACACATGTATTTTATACCTCCTGATCACTCAAAAACAACAGGATGTCGCCTTCAGTTTTTTCGGAAACATGAATCTTGATCGCAGTCCTGACAGCCGCACCCACATAGTCTTTCTCATGATCTGGCGCAAACTGAACACGAATCATATGTCAGCTGCTCAGAAATGAGAAGGCAAAACAAGTTTAGAAACATACGAAAATTTCCACAGGATAGGTACGCCTCGGTACTGACATCACAGAGCATTTCTCAAAATAGTTCTGAAATTTCCTAACATCCTCAGTGGCAGATATGATCACGACCTTGACGTCGGCTCTATTTTTGACGATTTCCTAAAAATTAAGGAAGTGAATCTCCCTAGTAAAAACAAACACTGTTAGCGAGCGATCAATCGTCACCTTGATCAACCCCATCAATACATCCGTCGCTAATGTCCTCTCGTGAGCTTCGTCGATAATAATGACACCATATCCATCCAAAAGCGGGCATTTCACTGTTTCTCGTAGTAGTACACCTCAAACAAAAATAGCTGAAGATGCTTACTTGAAGTCGTTAAATACACCTATTTAAAATGGTATTACGATCATGAAGGATAGATAGCAATAAATGCTGCAGCAAAAGTGAGAATTGGCAGCAGCTCCCAAAGAAATTTTCGTCGCTATGTTTTCGCTCTGCTCAAACAAAAACTCAGAGGATCCTACGTCCAATTCAATATGGTATTGAAAGCGCACGCAGTTAGAGTTATCAGTAGGTAGTTAGTTACTACTCTGTTCGAAGATCGATGAACAGGGAAGTCATTTTGAGCGCCTAATTCCCGCCACACCCAGCGGTGAACCCGTCTTCTGGCTCCCTCACTTGCCGCAACGGCTCCCCACACCCAGAAGTGGTCCCGTTTTCTGGACATTTTATACCATGATGAGAAAATTGCGGAATACTGTTACGAAAACTGGACAATGGAAATTTCTCTGGGAGCTGGGATAAACCAAACACTGAGGAAGTGAAAGCGTATGTCAGCAAGAGGAACTACATAGTCTATAGAACTGTTCGTTTCTTTTGTTGCTTGTAAACTGTAAACTTACTCAAAAAGTCCAAATAAACATACCATCCGTACAGAATTTCAGTATAGTTTGTTCACTGACGCGGTCTTCGAAACGAATAGAATACCCGACTTCCTGTCCCAACTTGAAAAACTAGTCGATAAAAGCTAATGTGCCAATTTTCGTAGGTAAAGTAAAAACACCACCCGGCTTATCAAGACGTCCAGCAGCAATTTTCTCACAAATAGTCAAAAATATTTCTAGCCCACCTGAACCTTCATTTCGTCAGCGACGTGAGCTGCAGCTGAGATTGCTGCTGCCCTTCTCGGCTGAGTGCAAGCTACCAGCTTTCGTTGTCCCTCCTTGGCTTTTTCTCGGACGTATTCTAGGCACCACTGCGGGACTTGTGTTGTTTTACCACAGCCTGTCTCTCCCACCAGAATCATACCTGAAAAGAAGAGGGTCACTGATTTCTGCCAGGAATCTCGATGGTAAAGATGAATTGTAAACCAGTTAAGTAACATACACTGACTGTTACTGAGCATTTCCATGAACTTCTCCTTGTATTCGCTGATTTGAAGTTGACGCATTCTTGAGTTGAGTATGGGATAGCTTTTATCTGAAATTGGTAGGACTAAATGCGATAAACTCCAAGGCGAAAGTAGCACAGGCTGGCAGTAGACGAGTTTCGAAAATGGTGTGTTGATTTTCGCTCGAGGAGGGCGGACGCGTGGCGACCGCACAGGTGGGGTGGGGGTGGGACGAGCCAGGCATAGGGGGG
>JARK01001347.1:1125147-1206936 GCA_000688135.1 Ancylostoma ceylanicum | reverse complement strand
CCTATGCATTGTATTTATGTGCTTTGCCGTGCGCTCGCTCCGCCTCAGGACCGTCATCTTAGGCCCCGCCCCCTCGCTATATAAGGAGCGCCGGCAGCGCTCGGAGCTCAGTGTTCACTTCAGTCGCAGTTGAGGTTGGTCGAGTCCAGTTCGAGCAGACGCCACCGAGGGACGACGCGAGGGCAGGAGCGAGCGGCGGATTCGAAGAAGCCCAATAAAGAGTGGAAAGAAGAAGGACGAATAACACCCCTAGACAGTCCGAAAGCCCCCCACATACTTGACATAGGGGCCGAACCAAACCACTTGGTTCCTCGGATTCCGCCTATAGGCCGTGAAGAACGGTTTAGGCGTGTACTCCTGCCCGCAGTTGAGGCAGCGTACATTTCCCCGGTAGCGAGGAAGTGGCATCGGTGTTCGACACGCCGATCCTTCCTTGCTGGGTGACGGAGAAGTTGAGCAAGTGTGATCCACTTGATCCTTCTTCGCTTCAGAAGTGGAGAAGTCGTATCTGAGTGTTGATCAACGCTCCTTCTCGTAGAAGTTGAGCAAGTGTGATCCACTTGATCCTTCTTTGCTTCAGAAGCGCAGAAGTTGCATCTGCGTGTTGATCACCGCTCCTTCTCGTCAGGAGAGGGAAATATGCGTCGTCGTAGATCTGTGGATCTGCAGTAGCTTCTGTGTTCCTTAACGCTCGAGGCAATTGAGGATTACAATTGCAAGTGGACAGAAGTACTGCGGGAAGCCGACAACATGGCTGAGCAACCACAGATCGCGAACTACGTCGAGCTTGATGCGTTTTCGCTGGACGAGCCGAACCAGCGTGATGAACTGGTTTCGAGGAAGATGAGGCTGCACAAGCTCATGAGTGCCGTCCAGGAAATCGCGGAGCAAAACGTGGCGCAGATGAGTCTGTCATTGAAAGCCATTCAGGACAGATTGGAGATGCTACGGAACCTGCCGTCTATGCTGGAGAGCCAAGTAGACGGTGGACAACGTTCGCAGTCAAAAGCAGGCGAAGAGCTTGCAAGTCGTGCACGTGCCTGCATAGACAGCGAATGTGGCAAAATCGACAATGAACTCGGAAAACTGAGGAAAGTGGAAAAGCAGCTGAACAAGACCATTGTTCTTGTAACGCGAGAGCTGCCTTCCACAATCAACGAGGTCTANCCCTTGTTTGCCCAGTGAAATTCAAAACAAAGGCTTTTCCTTGGTGTTATCGAAGGCGTAAGTGCATTTTTGTGTGAATCCATAGAAAACAACTAGTGCGTATCGAGTACCTCATGGAGATTATCAGTGGACTTTGTGTTTACCTGTCTCCTTCACCCAACCTTTATGACTAGTACTATTGTTATGGAAACCTCAAACCACCCGCGCCAAGCTTAATTCCCAGTTGTTTGATTGTGAATCTACTCAGAACAGCAGTAAGCGAGGATTTGGAAGCGGAGGGGGGGGGAGGTGCTGCATCACATGACTGGGAAATGAAGCAAATAGTAAATTATGAACCCATTGACGGCATACATACTTGGCCATATTTTAGAAAAAATCCAACGAAGCCAAAAAAAGCGGTCGACCACTCGTTAAACATGTCCATAGCTCACTCTGTACGAATTCACCCTCTATTTATACGAATTCCTGTGGAACTTCGTTTTTTTTTTGTCGATGACACGATGGTCACATGGATGTTCGAAATAAACCCTGCACACAGGAGCAATCTGTCACTTTTTTTTATAAACAGGGTCATGCAGTAGAACATTAGTGTTACCGTTACCATACGGCTGTGTGCATCATCATACTAGTCGATAATACCTCGAAGTTTTGCTCATTACGTTCCGGTCAACCACCAAATTTAGCCAAGCACACCAAATTTTTCCCACAAAAGGCAGATTATCCTAGCTCACCGTGGTTTCCATACAGGCATAGGTTCGTTCATTCGCCGAACGCTTCCAGACTTTTCTGACGGTGATGGATGAAAAAAAAAGTTGCTGTGTTCTATGATGGATTACTCATTCAGCGAATAGGTCGGTTCTTGTTTGAACGACTTCATTCGACCTCCCTCAAACAACAACGATGATGCTTGCGCAATATTCAAGTAAGCAATGAGAAAAAAAAAGAAACACATAACTAACAGGTTTGCACAAAAATGACAACAATGATGTGAATGAACAGTGGTAACAATTTGAATATATTAAGAGACATCACGACTAACACGAACTTCACAATAACAATAAAAGCACACAAAATACGGAAATATATCACCAAAAGAACGTTCTTCGGAAAGAAGTTCCTAACTCGTCTGTAAAGACACAATTGTTCTACTATTCCTACTGAGATACGTACAGTAATAGGAAATCAGAGGGAAACCGTCTAAGCTGGATTAATCACAACTCGGTGCTATTCTTAGTATCCTTTGCTGTTCTGTAGTGCTTTCAACGATTTGTCCACGTACTGCAATTTTCGCTTCGTATCACCTTCAGGGAAGTTCGACAGGTCGAAATATTGTGGTGCAATCGTTAACAGCCTGAACAAGTTTTTTTTTTCACAGCTAACAAACCAAAAAAACATGAATAATTCCAAAGCCTTTCCACGAAATTGATAAATTTATGAGGAAAATTTAAAGGGAAAAGTAAGATCAACTCACCACTCTGGTCGAACATCCGTGACCGTCCTAATAAAGTTCTTCGTTGTCAGCACAAATTCATTATATAACGCCCATTCCGGCTTATGATCCAGTACAGTAGATGGATGAAGATTCACGAGCTGATTATCCTTCACAGTTATATAATGTCCACTTCTTTGGAGATGCGCTACCTAAAACATCACACAAAATTTCTCAAGCCCAGTTCTGGGAGAAAAAAAAACTATGAAACCACTCCTACCTGCATGAAGAATCCTGCAACTAGAGCTTTGCGGATATTTATATAGTAGTCCTTTGACTTGAAGTCTGTGGAAACCCGCCTCAGATTGAACTAAAATAAGCAGTTAGCTTGTCACAAGTAAATGCAGGATTACTCTCCAAAAATAATGCCCATACCTTATCCATAATCTTTCCCAGTTGGGTTCTTACAGTATCTGCAGTCTTCAGAGTACGGTAATTGATGAAATTATCATAGCACCACTGCACATCCTCATTATCTGGAAGAGTTGCTTTTGAGTGACGTCCAAATGAAACAAATAACTCCAAAGAAACGATGTAGGACAACTTACTCTGCTTAAAAGCATGGTAAACATTCAACAACGTTAGATGATCGCCGTCAACGTGGGCAAAGCGGGCCTTGGCCTCATCTGCCTCCTTCTTCATCTCATTTGGTCGTACAAAACACTGGGGAACTGTAATAAAAATACTAATGGATGAAGAGAGCCTGGTCATCATACGAACCACTCACCAGACAACATAGCAGTGATTGACAACATCTCATTCGAGCAGTTCAATTCCGTCGACGTGATCAGCATTTTTGCTGAAAGTCATCAATTACCGTTCTAGCACATACTAGAGAAAGAGGAGTCATACCTAATTGCGGATCCAAAGGAAATTCAGCCATCAATGATCCGAGTTCCGTCAATTCACCATCATCATTGATGGCAGCTAAGTAGTTCAGCAATTCTAGCGCTCTCATGAGGGTTTCTGGTGCAGGAGGATCCATAAAATCGAAGTGAACGAGATCTTCAATGCCGAGCTTCTTCAGTTGCAGGACAACTGAGCCTAGGTTTGACCTAAAAACACAAAACAGAGAGTTGTTAGCAACAAAGGAAGGCATGGGAGATTATGAGAGCCAAATTCACCGCAAAATTTCAGGATAAGTCTGCTCCTGCATCTCCTCCTGGTAGGCTTTCTCTGTATAGAGTCGGAAACATTTTCCTAGAAAGAGATTTTGGAGTCAGAACTTGGGAAAACATTCAAGAAAGCCGCTTTTGATAAATAAAGAAGCTGCTCACCTGGCTTGGTACGACCGGCACGACCAGCTCGCTGCATAGCGCTGGCCTTGGAAATCGGACACACCAGCAGCGACTCAACTCGAATTCTCGGATTGTACACCTTTTGCTTTGAAAAGCCTGGATCTATCACGAACACCACTCCATCGATGGTGAGAGATGTTTCCGCAATATTGGTCGAAACCACGCATTTCCTCCCTGAAGATGAGGGAATTGGTCCCCTTCACCAAAATTACTCCTAAAAAAACTGATAAGAATAGCTTACCAATAGCTCCGGGCCGACTAGGCGGTGCAGGCTCGAAAATCCTCTGCTGCTGATTTGGTGGAAGCGTAGAATACAAAGGAATACAATTGAGAGTTCCTACTTGTGGACCCAAGTTGTCTATTTCGCGTTTTATCCTCTTACAAGCTTCTTCAATTTCCTACAACAAAAGCATTTAATTGCATTACGGAAGAAAAAAGCCAATGAGCCAAATAGCTCACCTCTTGTCCAGTCAAAAACAACAAAATATCTCCTTCGGTTTCCTCGCAAACATGTATCTGGATCACGGTTCTTATAGCCGCTTCCAGGTAGTCCTTCTCAGGCTCCGGCGTGAACTGAACACAATTCATCAAACAGTTCTCTACGGAAACGCCAAGAAATGCTCCGGATGGAGCAAATAGAGCAGCAGCCTCACGACGCATAAGCAGGAAAAACTTACGAAGATTTCCACAGGGAAAGTACGCCCCGGTACTGACATCAGAGGGCAGTTCTCGAAATAATTCTGGAATTTTCCAGCATCGAGGGTAGCAGACATGATCACGATCTTGATGTCTGCACGTTGTTTGACGATTTCCTGAAATCCCGGGATTTTACGTCTACTCATAGAGACAAACACTACCACCACAAAATATGTAGCTGCTGACCAAAGAATCGCTGGAAAAGGCGATTTTTCGCAAAAATAACGCTAATTTATCAAGTTCTATCAACATTACCTTGATCAACCCCATCAATATATCTGTTGCTAATGTCCTTTCGTGCGCCTCGTCAAGAATTATAACACCATAGCCATCCAAAAGCGGGCAGTTCATCGCTTCACGTAATAACATACCTTAAACAATAAATACTGAGGATGTCCATCCGGAAAAAGCCTTTATGATCCTGGAAAAGAGATAATAGCCAATCTAAAATTTATTACGTACAAAAATTTGACTGTAGCTCCCAAAGAAATTTTCGTCGCCTTGTTTTTTTTTTGTTGAGCTGAGAAAAAAAAAACAACACCGAAGAAACGCTTTGTACTAATAGCGGCAGTAGCAACTTTCCACTTTATGAATGCAATTGAAGTACGTGACGAAAAAAAAGGAAACAAACAGTATTTCCAAACGATGTTCTGGTAATGGACACTGGCTAAATCTACCCTTGGAATAGTGCAAAACAGTCCGATCCAACAAGAAGCACAAGAAAGTCTCAGTGAATCCCATTTTCTATTATAATTAGATCACATATTCTAGCGCGCATTGGACTTTACATTTTGCTGCCTCAATTAGCTGAGCAATGATGTGGTTAGAAAACGAAACAACGAAAATTTCAGTGGGTGCTGAGATAGGCGTGAAGTGAATGAAGAAATGGAACTGAAAACCAGAAAATGACATTAAGCTTATACAACCGTTCCGAAAACACCAATGGGCTCGAAAATTTCAGAACTATTTGACAATTTGAATGCATAGATATGAGTTATTTCGTATCATAAACTTACTTAAACAGACTAAAGAAACATACCATCCGTACAATATTTCAGTATAGTTTGCGCACTGACGCAGTCTTCGAAACGAATAGAATATCCGACTTCCTGTCCCAACTTGAAAAAAACTAATCGATAATGTGCGAAGTTTCGTTCAGAAAATAACAAACCACCCAGCTTACCAGGATGCCCAATACTAATTTTAAATGTAAAGGAACAAAAGCGCCTTCAGCCCACCTGAACATCCATTTCGTCAGCTACACGAGACGCAACTGACATCGCTGCCACTCTCCTCGGCTGGGTACAGGCTACTAGCCTTCGCTGACCAGGCACAGCTCTTTGCCGGACGTATTCCACGCACCACTGGGGAATCTGTGTGGTCTTTCCGGAACCTGTCTCTCCCACCAAAGTCATACCTGAACAAAAGCTATCGCGACTGACTTCTCTAAGGTCTTCTTACTGTCAAATATAAACTAATTTTAAATGATAAAACATACATTGATTGTTATGGAGGATTTCCATGAACTTCTCCTTGTACTCCCAAACAGGAAGTTGATGACGCTTCTCCCAAATCTGCCAGTACTTCCTACTATACGGCATTCTTGTGTATGGATTGGTTTTTATCTGAAACAAACCGGAATATTTTTCGAGCTCGACATTTCAAAGAAGAAAATACGTACTTTGGCCTCAGCTGCTGCGGCATTATTGTTGTAGGTGATAGTGGGAGGAGAATTGGAACGATCCTTATCCTTTTTTAACGGTGATCGCGAACGAGATCTTAAAATCAAGGGCTGCATGCACAAAGCATAAAAGAAAAAATAAAGCAGAATTTAGATTCCTAAAGGACAAATCGGATGGACCGCAGTAGAAATCTAATGCTACTCACATTAAATGAATTTTTTTGCAAAGAAAGTAATAGAAGAAAAATCGAATTTTCTTCTCTATTGCTAACGCAAACGGTTAGATTTCAGATGCACCAATACAACAAACTACATTTTTATAACTAACCTGCGAGACTTCCTGTCTCTATCTCGATCCCTGTCTCGATCGCGGTCCCGCTTGCGATCATCATCCAAGTCGATGCGATGCCGGGAAGACATTCTGCAATGAATATAGACTTCAAATTTACTTGCTGCACAACGAGCAGAGTTTTCAAAACAAATCAGTTTCAAATACTGAACAAAACGGGATGTAAAGCAATGAAGCGAGTATCATGTACTGTCTAATAGCCATTTGACTAATCGCAATTCGAAGAATAACTTATTGACGAACCGAATTTGAACTCGAGCGAAACACCAAATATTAAAGGAGTTCAAGCAGACTTCAATACAGGAAACAAATTTAAAAAAAAAAGGCAGGAGGAAACCGAGCAGTCCTACGGCTGCCGTCGGTGAACTGGTGCTTTAATAATCAGCAAAATTCGGAACGTGTGATTAGCGACAGCCCCTTCATTTATAGCTGTTTCGAAAATTAATTGTCAAAATAACAAGGTAAAAATCAGGACAATGGAGAGAGTTGTCCTGACGTTGACCTGATATTATTTTCGAAACAGTCTATCACACCTCTCTTCGTAACCAACTACAACTTTCGAAACAGCTTATTTAAGAAGAACGTCACCACTTGGATCGGTGGTATAACTATTAAATGTACAGAGGAACAACTTGAAACGAGCCGTAGCAATGGATTCCCCTTCTGAATTTTATAAAAAGGCACGCTTTCAAACACAATAGTTGTCTAGAAAGGAACTTCTTTCCAAAGCATCACTTCCACAACAAAAAAAAACATTATGGAAAGTTGAAGTCAATACCAGCGCTAGTCTAATTTTCAAACACAAAAACACAACTCTAAATATGTAAAAGCTTCGTGAACACGACAACCCCTTTCTTCACCAATAAAACTCATAAGACTCACACCCAAAGACATGTAAGGAAGAACGGCGGATGAAAAAGAAACCAAACGAAAGGAAAAAAGGAAAAAAGACAATCGAACAGAGCTTCGAAAAAAAGACGACATTCAACGAATTGGAACGAATTCAAAGTGGAGCGTCCTTTAAGATAATGAGGTGGTCCCGAGAAGATAGCCTTCGATACTGTGCAGGATTTTTTGAGCGCTTCAATTGGCCGTGAAGGTGCTATTCTTTTGTTGTTGACTCTTTTAACTTCCGTTTCCTTGACTTGACTAGGTGTCTGCTATAAGGACAGCGACAAAAAGAAGTAAAAAAAAAATCAGGGAATATCTCTTGGAAAAGCAGCCAAGCGGGCGCCGATTTGTCGTAGACCTTGACGTCGTGATTTTTTATGCATTCTTGGAATATTGTCTTTTTCTCTACAGGGACTTGCTGGTAAAGGACGGTAGCATGGCGTTAAGATTCGTCATTGGAACATCGCTCAAGCCGGTTCTTAACACTCAGGTGGGTTCCTTGCTTCTGCAAAACTACCTTCTATGTATCAAACTTTTTTTTGGAAGATTTTCTTATTTCGCTAGTGGTTGCAGAATGATAAGCATTTCTTATTCATGTATTTGGAAAAACAGCACATTTTCAACCACTCTTCTGATAAGAAAGGAATTTTGATAACAAGTTTTCTTTCTCCTTTTTATCCAAAGCCATACCATACATGTTGAATGAGACATGTTTCAATTCTTCTTGTTTCGCCTATCTAATTCTTTCATTGCACGATCTCTACGTCAGAACATGCCATTAATAAGAATTGAGGAGTTATTCTGCGCTCCAATTTCAGCATTTTTTCCAGCTCATCTGGTTTACAATTTTTGTATTCACGGTCTTTGATTTTTATTTCAAACTTGTAGTCTCCTTGATGTGTGTCTGTTTCCCTTACACTTTATTATTTTTTTTTTCTAGGTGCGAAATGTGGCAGCGCTGAGCATTAAAGATGTTCTGGCAAGCCAGCCACCTGTCGAAGTTAGCACACTGAAGAATGGACTCCGTGTCGCGGCTGAGGACAATGGAAGACCAACTGCTACTGTACGTTTTGTATCTTCTGGTGTAATTTGCGGTATTTCTGCAGCTTCAGACTCATACTGAAGTTCCACTCTCTCCCTGAGGACAACTTTCCGTTTTACACAAATTTTTCATTTTCAATTTTCCTTTACTGTTTGTTCCTCGCTATCAGTTACTGTTCTAAGCGCGTTTGCGCGATTTTATCAGTTACTGGCCGCTATTGCTAACTCTTAAGGTTGGAGTTTGGATCGAAACCGGATCCCGATACGAAAACGAGGAAAACAACGGAGTAGCTCACTTCCTTGAACGGCTTATGCACAAGGTAACGATTTTTTTGCTGCTCTAATTAGGATCGTATTGGATTTCTCAGCTTACTTGGCTAGTTTTCATGATGTCTTGTTAAGGGCACTGGTAAGCGTGCTTCTGCCGCACTTGAAAGTGAGTTGGAGGCTATTGGTGCCAAACTGCAGTCCTACACCACTCGTGATCGCACCGCTGTCCTTGTTCAGTCATCATCTCAGGATGTTGAGAAAGGTTCGGTTTTTTTAACCACTGCATTATTGCGATGTTCTTATAAAATCTGGACTCATTTTTTTGATTCCGCTGGAATTATTTCCACGTAGACTGTTCTCTCCAAAATTAGATTCGAGGGGCATTTTATCCTTACTGTGGTCGAATTACGCATACTTTCATCAGGTTTTCTTCCCCTTTCTTTTGGATTTTGCTCCCACTTCTGTGCTTATAGTCGTCGACATTCTTGCTGATGTGCTAAGAAACAGCAAGCTCGACCCGTCAGCAGTCGAAGCCGAACGCGCTGTTCTGCTTCGACAACTCGAGGAATCTGAAAGCGATCTCCAGAAAGTAACCATGGATAACTTGCACACAGCCGCATTCCAGGTTTGACAGAATTCCATATTTCTGCCTTTATTCGCAGTTTATACTCTCCTTTTAGGGCACACCTCTGTCAAAGAGCCCTCTTGGAACCACTGCATCGCTAAAGGTAAGTTTGTTCACTGTTTTCTCCTAGTCTATCCTGCTCGAAATACCATTTTCAGGCTATCTCGGCCAAGAACATCAAAGAGTGGCAAGAGGATAACTACCGTCCTATCAGGATGGTAGTTTCAGCAGTTGGAGGTGGTTGCTCTGGATCAAAGGTCCAAGGCCTTGCTGAGAAGTACTTTGGCGACCTCAGCAGCGAGTACCCAAGGAAGGTGCCTCAGGTATGGTAGTTTTCCTCCGTCTCTCCATCTTTTGGGTTGCCAATAGTAAATTTCTGTTTTTCTAGGCCGGTGGAGCTCGATTCACTGGTTGCGAATACAGATACCGTAACGACTACATTCCGCACATGTATTCTGCTGTGGCTGTCGAGGTGAGGAGTTTTCGAATGTTGTGGGAATACATATTGACCTTGCAAGTATCATTAGAACACTGAAGTGCGCTTGAGTACCTTTCTGTATCCCAACTTTTCCTATCTTCTTGGAGTTTTAGCTGAAGGGAAAGTCTGTCTCCGTGTTTTTCTCGAAACATACACGCATTCTAACAAAAACTTTGTTTTTATTTCAGGTTATTTTCTCCTCAAAAAGTAAGTTGTGGTTGAATAAATGTACTTGATTTGTAAGTGTTACCATTCTTCTCAAATTTTCTTGCTTTGTCTTTCTGGAGCTCTTGGACGCCATTTGGGACAATAGCTTGTTGCGTTTCAACCATTCACTCTGTTTTCTCTTCCCGTTCATATCTTTATCCTTTACTTCTTCCGCTGCTGTTATCACTGCCTTCTTTTCTGAGATTTAATTAACCTGGTCCACGTTAGTGTGCTACGAAATCTGTTGGGACACTCTTTAAGTCTATCTCAAACCTATTCCTCCATTCAAATCCCAGAAAAAAAAAAACAATTTTGGAGCAGTTGTTAAGTTTCCACATACACATTTACGTTAAATTTACCAACTAGTTTCCGTTCTCTAGTCTGGTTGCAAACTCATTTTTCAGGGTGTTGGTTACGCACACAAGGATGCGCTTGCCCTGCAAATGGCCAGCCAGTTCATTGGTAAGTGGTTGTTGTCTTGGGGAATTTTTGGGGATATTAGTGGTTGCCTCAGCTTTGAAGTTCTTTACCCAGCTGAAAATGCGAAGGTGCATCATCACAGCTTCAGGCAGACCTGAATGGAAAAGTGTGCCTTAGTCCTATTTCTATACTTGCAGGACAATGGGATGTCACCCACGCGACAACCCGCACCGCTCCTTCCCGCTGGATTCAGAAGATCTCACATGAACATGGACTGCATTTCCTTCAACACTTTAACATCAACTACAAGTTAGCTACCAAAACTGTTTCGTCAATTTTTGCTGAAACCTTTGAAAGCATTCCAGGGACACCGGCTTGTTTGGCGTTTACTTCGTCAGTAACGGTGATGATTTGGTCAATTCGCAGGGTATCATCAGAAGCATTCAGCACGAATGGAAGGTCTGTTCGTAGTATGTGGCTCTTTTTACCTGCTGTGTGGTGGTTATTCCTAAAATCGTTCTGTCTTTCAAGCATCTGGCATCAGCTATTTCTGAGGAGGAGACTACATTGGCCCGCAACCAGCTAAGGACTACCCTCTATCAAGACCTCGAATCAAACACCCAGAAAGCAGATTTCAACGCTAAGGAGGTAATTGGATGATTTTGTATTTCCAAAGGCTGGTTTTACCGTTGCTGATTATCTACTGGTAAGCTGGATTAACGTCATGTTTTAGCTGCTTTACACTGGATCTGTCCGATCGCTGGCTCAACTTGAAGATCAAATTGCTCATATTGATCAACATGCTTTGCGGCAAGCTGTCTTTGATCATGTGTATGACAGGGATACTGCTAATGTTGGAGTCGGTAAGTGTTCTATGGAATTTTCAGTCCTGAAAGGTTTTGCTAGGTCTCCTCAGTACAAAATGCTCACTGTTTCGGTTGATAAAAATATGGTTTTCTGTGTGGCATGATTTTGCTTCAAGTGTTTTATTCTCCCCTTCTTTTTGATTGTCATGTGATGATAACGCGGTAAGCGGGTAAGTCACTCGGGGACCAGTTCTCGTGTACTCATCCATAAAGCTGAGAAGATTTGTATTTCTTCCAAACTTCCGTGGTGAAGAAGGCATGAATGATGAATAATACTTCTTTTCAGGACTCACTGAGGCGTTCATGAGCTATCATCACACACGAGCAGCGATGTCCTGGTGGAGGTTGTAACAAGCTGCGCAAGGATGAAGTGCCCAGAAACTGTAGTTCTATAGTTTTCCACCGACGTTTTTGCATAGTTTAGTATATTTAATTACAAAGATGAGATAAATCGATTCGTTTACGTATTAGCAGTAATTCATCTTTATGGCGACCACTCTGCAACTTGTATGGTTACGGGTTTATACCGCTACTGGAAGGGGCTTGGAGGGTGTATTTCCCGGCGATTCGTGGATGTTTTACTTTGGTTTTCGTTGCTAGACGATCAATCCAAGTCTACTGCTCTTGCCATGGTCGTAAAATGGCCTCCTGGGCGACGCGTAAAATTCGGACAAATGAGCACATTTCCGGAAAACTAGTTCTTTTTATTTCTGGCATTTCAATGCATACTTGTGTTCTTCAAGTAGGTAGTGAGTTTACCTCATTGTGGCCACATTTTAAAGTGAAAGTTGGATTGAGTTCCCCGACACGAATTAATGGAATGCTATCGTTTCACTAACAAGGGAAGTGCAAGAGGCGAGGCTGACAGATCGGAATGAAACCTATCTGGCTTGAATCCTTTTTTGACAAGGTCCTCCATCATGTATTTCATTTTTGCCCAATGTGTTAAAAAACAGATATGGCCGAGTGGCGAAGGTGCTCAACTGTAGGCGAGGGTCGAGGGTTCGGATCCCGTCATGTGCATCCGTTTTGCATTTTTGTTTTTATTCCTTCTTTGTTGTTGAAATTAACTTCAAATGATTAGAACATAAAACCTATCTATATTGACAAGATTTTGAGTTGTACAGGACTATCACTAATCAGAACCCAGCCGAACACACAGCCACCTGCATTAGACCATGTTGGGAGTTTTCGTTACATTATCACTACACGGGATTATAACTCAAACTTTTCCCACTCGCATCATAATGCATCATAATGTTTCGTTTTGAATGGAGAATTTTCTATTTCATAGCGACCAGAGGAACAACTGTAGGATCAGTAAACTACTTTTAATGTAGTGAAGTTATTCATGGCTGGTACAACAATAATGAAGGGTTTCATGTTCTGGTCTTTTAAATTTAATTCCAACAACAGGGAAGGAATGAAAAACAAAAATGCAAAAAGGTAGCAGTTGACAGGATTCATACCTTCGACCCTCTGCCTGACAGTCCAGCATCCTCACCACTCGGCCACCCCGTCGCTGCCGTGCGTGTGCTGCAATGCGTATAGCAGGGTGGTGAGACATCTGTTTTTTAGCTCTCTGGGCAAAAATGAAATATATGCTGGAGGACCTTCTCCAGCAAGGATTCAAGCAAGACAGTTTTCATTCCGATCTGCCAGCCTCGCCTCTTGCACTTCCTTTGTAAGTTTTTATGAAAGCTCTTTGAACACCATGCACTCATGTTCACCAGCAGACACTCTACAGCTGATAAGTATCGATCGATTGCTCAGAATGTCAACCTTAGGTATTGATCGGCTGTCAAGTCACGGCTGTGTTTACTTTTGACTGACGGCCTTGACCGCTTGGCTGGCTGGCTGACGGCCGCTCGATCCGATTTCGTCGCGCCTCTGATGGCAAACGATCAGTGCCTCTCAATTTTCTGCTTCGGAATCGTTGTTAGGGTCCCTAAGGCTTTAGAAAATTGGAATTAAATTTGCCATGTGCTGTTCATGGTGAGTGCAAATCTTCGCTTCAGTATGTGCTAATGCATAACAGACGGAACAATTCTTTTGATTTTAGTGCTGTGCTGATTATTTATTTCTCTTGAAATGCACTTATTGAGACGGCGCATTTACACATATTAATAGCTTATGAAGGGCTGAACCGGGACTTTTTCGTTTAAAGGCAGCACCCGCGGAAATCCTTGAGTTGGAGATTTCCCCAAATTTCGGGGTTTTTCGGGACGGCAAACTCATAGGCAAGGATGAAACTGCGTGAAAAACGCAAGAAACGCAAGAAATGAAGGCGCTCTTTCCCACTTCTCGAAGGCGCGGACGAGTGCTCCGCTGTAAGGTGTGCGCGCGTCCCGCCACGAAACCCTGCGAATGGTGCGAATTGCACGCATCCACCGCGGCAGACCACCCACAGCGATAGCGTTAACCGGCGCGTCGTGCCGTTGAAAACCCGGCGTGGCCGCGACAGCGATCCTTGTTTCTCTGCAGGTAGGTCATCATTCCTTGTGTTCTTTTCACATTTGTGATGTGCTCACTCTCTATTCGACGAATTGCACCTCAGCTCTGAGTCGAGGATTTCGCCTGGTGCTGCCTTTAAACTAAAGGACCCTACCCTCTCCAGTATTTTTTCTATGACTGAATATTTCCATTGCGGCGGGTTTTGGATCTCATCTAGATCTCATATTTACCAACAATTCTTCAACCGACCCAAAACCCATGTTACTAACCCGCCTCTCATCATTGCCGCACGGTTTTTATGTACGGCTCAGTCGTCGCAAAAGCAGATTTTGCGTTGCTGCGTCATTCATTTCGGTGTGGCCGAGGAAAAAACGACTCGATCCAGTTTTGATTCTAAACCGCATCAAATCGAATTTCCATTGTTCCCAGCAGCAGTTCTGGCCGCGCAACTTCCCCATCAGTGTTTTGAAGCAGTGATTTCGTACGAATGTTTGATTTCGTAAATGCAGTCGAACTGGTTCTTCGCTGTTCTTTCGCAAATTGGCGGTCGGGTCGAATTTTCGCGTGCGCGTCCCAAAGCCACGCGATATTCTCGTGACTTTCATCGATTCCTAATCATTTCGACGTTTTGTGGGGGAAGGTGATGTCCAACCTGTTGTCGTCTAGGGACTTGCTGCTGTTTTATTTTGATCCTCTCAAGCAATTTACTGCATTATAATGAGCAAACTGAACTAAAATCACTCACACCCCGCCTGCCACTGCAGGGAATCGTCGCGGGACCTACATATCTACGCCTGGTGTTTTTGTTCGATGTGTGTTTGTACCCTACTAGTTTTTCAACGATTATGGTAATTGATGTGTGTATCCATGCGTCAACTTCACGCATTGACTATTTATTCCACGTGTTATTAACTTCCATGCAAGCAGCAGCGCTTCGTTGTTGGACCACTCATAATTACTGTTAATTCTTCTGTACACACCAGTTGTTCTTTTCGCTAACAGCTTTACCAAAGAAGTTTACCTTTTTGTCTACACCGCGGTGCCACTTTTTTTTTGACATTTATTCTCGAAAGCTATAACCAGTTTTCGTCTTTGCTCGAAATAACATGTGCAACGCTCGTGCATACAGTCCTTGTCGGAAAGATAGACGGGTTCTGCGATTTCAGAATCGCGACAGGACCTGGACCAGAGATGCGGAGAGAACATGCTCCATTTGAGAGGGTTGAGCAGGTCCCGGCGCGATTCTGCAGCTGAGACGCCATAAAACTGCACGCGCTCTTCATCTTTTTGATAAGGACTGTACGCTGGCGGTCAGTCACCCTTGCATCACAGAACAGTCTGCCCAGCCGCGCCGCATCACCTATGCAACGTCATAGGCGGTGCGGTTACGAGCAGCGGGCGGTATTCTGTGATGCAAGGATGATTGATCGCCACTGTAAGTTATATTGGAAATTATCAAATATCGATTTCGAAAAGGATCTTTTGAAGTAGATTCCATGTCCTTTCTTCGTAAAACCTGGGCATGATTTGCTTGTAATATTGATTTTTACTTATGTGCCTCACAGGTTGTTATGAACACGTTTTATTTTGGCCTGACGTTTCGACCTCACGTCGTCTTCAGAGGCCTGAAAGTGGCGCAAGGTGATGTTATTTTACGAGCTACCCCACCAAACTCTTCCTCTCCCAGTGCATTCAACTCGTTTTAGCTGGAGCACTGTGAGATACCAGTAGATTTTTTTTCTGAGCATTTCTGAGCAGGCTCAAACTAGAAACCCCAGTGTGCCCTGTCTTTTACAGCCTGATTAAGACCCACAAACTCTCCTTCGATGCTGTACAATCAACGTCTCCGGACACCTACCAAATTCGACCCATCATTAGCTGTGTAGGCGGACCGACCGACAGAATATCTTGGTTCTTGAATAAAATCGTGAGCCAACTGCTAACGAAGATCCCGTCTCATTTGGCGAACACAGCTCAATTCCTTGATCACTTACGCAATACCAATTTCGATCAAAATTGCGTTATGGAATCATTCGATGTCACATCTCTTTACACAAACGTTTCGAACGATGCTGCGCTTCAGGCATTATCTGAAATGCTTGATTCGCACTGTGCAAGTATAGAGATGTACGGACTGTCACGAAGACAAACTATGATTCTAATCAAGGAATGCCTGAGCTGCAACATCTTCAAATGGTCGGGAACATATTTTTGTCAACAACGTGGTCTAGCAATGGGTCAAAGGCTCGCTCCGGTACTGGCTATATGCTTCATGAGCAAGATAGAAGAGCCTATTCTGTCACGATTTCCACTAATGTACTGCCGCTACATCGACGACTGTTGTATTGTGACTTCTACGCAGGACGAAATGGATGAATGCTTCAGAATTCTCAATCAACAGTCGCAGTACATTAGGTTAACAAGAGAAACACCCCGTGAAGGTTGGCTCCCCTACCTGAATACACAGCTCAAGATGTCGAATGGTGTAGTCCATGTAAAGTGGTATCGAAAGGAGAGTTCGAAGAACATCATCGTGCACGCTTCTTCAGCTCACCCGGCAGCCGTAAAACGCGCTGTTGTTCGCAACATGATTAAAACGGCTATCGGTGTCAGCAGTGGCGAAGCAGAGCGGCAAGAGTCTCTTAAACAGGCCTCCAATATATTGGATATACAATTATAGTAACGGTTATCAAGCAAGGGCAAAACGAATCAGAACATCACACGCTACTAGTTCAACTAAATCGCGTGCTGGTAAACTTCCGCTATGCCTACCCTTTATCACAGATAAGATAAGCAACGCAATCAGGCAATGTCTCGTTCGGGCCCAACTTGACGATGATGTTGTTCTAGTCAACATTCCTAACGATAACATCAAACGTCAGTTAGTCCGAAACAGACTGTACGACAGGACCTGCATATCAGAGAACTGTGTTGTTTGTCCTTACGGTAAAGCTGGGGATTGCGCAGAAACGGGAGTCATCTATGAAATAGAATGCTTAGCTTGTCATGCACAATATATTGGAGAGACCGGTCGACCGCTGTATGTACGCGTAAATGAACACTTGGCAAGTAAAAAACGGGAGAGTTTAGTAACACCATTGGGGAAACATAGAAAAGAAGATCACGGCGGAGCTGATTTCAACGTAAAATGCACTATCCTGGCCCTAGAAGCGCAAACATCTGCTAGAAAGACCCTAGAAGCGTTCTGGATCTGCAAACGGAACCCCAGAATGAATAGCAGAAATGAGCATTTAGCGATTACCAGTGATCTGATGCCTTTTCTATCATTGTGCGAGCTATAAGATTACAAAGACTACTTAAGCTCAACAGTAACATCAGTAGAGCTGAGTGGTTCTCGTTCGCTCGCTAGTAGCGGTATCTATTGTGTTCTTGCTGGAGCGGAAGACCATCTCCGCTAGATTCGTGGAACACGTGGTAAGTCCCATCTTCTACTGGGATCTCACAGTGCTCCAGCTAAAACGAGTTGAATGCACTGGGAGAGGAAGAGTTTGGTGGGATAGCTCGTAAAATAACATCACCTTGCGCCACTTTCAGGCCTCTGAAAACGACGTGAGGTCGAAACGTCAGGCCAAAATAAAACGTGTTCATAACAACCTGTGAGGCACATAAGTAAAAATCAATATTACAAGCGGATCTTTTGAACTTTTTTCCCGAACAATTCGCACAGTTGAATTAGTTCGAATGATAAAATAAAAGAAAAAGTTCTGGCATTGCTATAGTCAACTGCAAAAGTACGCAGACAAGAGTTGGGATCGCGGCGCGGTTTTCCTCCGTGTCTCTGCCCTGCAGGCAACGCTGAATCCGTGCAGTGGAGAGCGAGAGAGCCGCACCACGGTCCCAACTCTTGTCTGCATACTTTTGGAGTTGACTATATATCATTTAATATGTTTAGACTCCGTTTCGTGCATTACCCTTATATGGATTCTAAACATCTGAATATGCCTTTTCTGCATTCGTCAGTAGGAAAAAAAGGCATTTCCACGCATTTACGTTTCGGGGATCAAAGAGATCAATATTTATCTTATTTGGCTCCGAGTTACCTTTCAAAAGTCGCGACTTGAAAAGACAAAAAAAAGTCTCTAAGGGCTTTGTGGCAGTAAAGTTTTGCTTCAAATTTGGAATATAATGCTCTAAGTTCTCTATATGGTGAGCTATAGCCTTGTTTTAGACCAATAGGAACTAAAACATGTCTCTTCTCGTTCTCCAGGTGAGAATATTGTGAATCTTCGGCAGAAATTTTGCTGACTAGGCTGGCACTTCTGAGTCACCTTATGAACGAGCAGATGGGAGTGGCTGTTATATGTACGACTTCGATATGTCATTTTACAGTTTGGTTTTGGGGTGCTCTTGGATTTTTTTTTTCGTTACGGTTGTGAAATTTTCTAATACTGTGGAAGTAACCGATCCTCTACTCATCTCTGCTTTGTTGTGTGTCCATATTCTTTTTTTTACCTGTTCGTCTTTTCCTCTCTGCGCTCTCGTCCCACGACGACCTCATTCTTCGTTGTTTTCCTCTGTGACCTCTAAGTTTAGTTGTCGCCGAAACGCGGTCAGGTAGCTGGGATGTTCACATTATTGCGGAGTTCTCGATCGTTCTTGTAGAATTTTTTTTGGTGTAATTAGTTGGGTACATTGTAGTTCTCAATTTTTCTTTGCTGGCTTAACATAAGGTAGAGCGTTTATCTTAGGTTGCATTATTATGAAAAAAACGCAAGGGAACCATTGCCTACTCTACTGCATCGCTGGGATTTGTATTCGAGACACCAATGACGCATCAATGAGATTACCCAGGGTAAACGTATTTGCGTCCATGTTAACGATGAGCACATCTGTGTGGTGCTACATAGTTTACCCTGGGTAATTTAAGTGATGCGCGCAGCTCCTGGATTTGCCTGGAGCAGATTTTTCAATGCCTTTCTCCCTATTTTTAATTTCTTAACCATCGACAACAAAATTCGAGCGAAAAATATGTATTAGTTCGTAATTATTTTTGCTCAGATCTGCTACCTCCATATTTTGCTTTTTTCCACTCAGACACCTCGAAATTAAGACAAAGGCACAGAAAAAAAACGGTGGAAATCACCGCCCGACAACAGCAGCTCTCAGCCATTTAGCTTCGTCTGCTTTGCCGTGCCGCGTAGATGGTGCGGCGCGGCAAGGCGGACGAGCGGGTATTCTGTGATGCAGAGAAGTCTGGCCGCCATTGTACCTCGTCTTGGCATTATTTTCGTACCTGAACGGGAACTGTAGGTAGAATTGATGAGGTACCAAGTTTTCTGGGAATTCCAACTAGCTCAGCATGGGAATGAAATCGCTACTTCATCGTCAAAATTTACTCGAAATAACCTTCCTCAAGAGTGCCGATAACTACCCAAGTGTTCGCGCGTATATTTTCAATACTTACGCTCAACGGTAAGCATCGGATTTGCGCTGTGTTGCATCGTCGAGTGCCGTGTCCACACGTTTTCTCCTCCAAGGTTTCTTCGACTATCGTCCCCGCTAAAACACACCGTACAAATGGAACTCCTCTATGAAGCACAAAACGTGCAAAACATCCACCAACTTTCTTTCTACACACATTTCGTGGAGAGCCCCGGTTGCTGTGCAAACGCGTGCGCGATTTATTGGAAGCTGGAGCAGGACAACTGTTGTTTTTTCGTCGATGAATCATCGTTTAGTCAGGTCACATTCCACCTGACCAAATGCTTCAAACAGTCATTCATTGTTAACTCCCAGACAAAAGCTGTTCCTCTATTTGCTACAGCATGCATATTTGTAGTGGGGCGCGAAAAGTGCACCAGCTGTTTTTATTTGGAGTTCGCTTGCGTAAATTACTCGTGGTAGTATTGGTAGTACATTGCGCAAGGTTATGCTAATGTTCGGCAAAATATTTAATCTCTTAATGCAGTTTTCGAGAATATTCATGAGTTACGCAAACAGTCGCTTATGTAAATGTCGATAACGTCATGGTGTGCGCTCGTGCAGTGTTTATCTGTCAGGATTCATCAGTGCAGGACTTGCATCACAGGTGAGTAGTGATTATGTCGCAGAAATTCTTTGTTTTGTTTTGAAGCAACTTGCATTTCTTTCTCACAAGCTTTTTCTTACAGGTTAATTTTAACAAATTAGAGACTTTTAAGGGTTTCTTTCCACTTTTTTTTTGAAACTTCACTATTGTTCTGAGACATATACACCGTGAAGGTGAAAGAACCTGAGTATTTATAAGTTTCAGTTTTCCTTATCAGTCTCTCTTCTTCCTTTATTTCAATTTTTTTCAATCGTATAGATTTCTACGGAGGTAACGGTGGGTTAGTAATTTCACGAATAGGGACTTTCTTCACTTCTCACGCTTCATTTTCCTTGAATAATTTATGTACAACTTCCGCACAACTTTATTATCGAATAACAGTGGAAAATCGATTTTTCATAGCGTTGAAAGGAACCATAGCGCACTCGTTGACCTAAATATGGGCAGACGGAAAGTGCTGAGATTGTGCATTCTCGGGGTTCGGTTTATATTTTCTGTGCAAGATTTATTTCTGTTCTATTCACTGGGATACGAAACGACTGGGCAGATGCGGTCGAAGCTTGCTTTCCTTTGTTGCACCAAGTGCGATGGATTTACCGATCGATCTTCTATTTTTCTTCTTTTTCAGAGTAAATGTAACGCATTATTATCTTCGTTCTCGCCTTTCTCGCCTCTTCGTTATTCATATCGATTGACGATAGGTCCGAATATGTTTGTATTTTTTTCTTTTATTCAAAACCTTTCTAAGTAAATAAATCGTTTTTTTTTATTTCGCGTCGTAATCACCACTACAGAAGGTTCTTTTTCAAAACTATCAATGCCTTAGCTGTCCTTCCACGTGCCAAGATTTTATTGATCATTTAGCCGGACTATGTGTGTGTGCAGTTAGTTTATCCAGGCACTTCTCGTTCAAATAAACCAGTTTCACACTCAGAACCTTTTTATACTGCAAGTACTTGTTGATTTTGTGCAATAACTGTGCCGATGCGGTTTCATTCGTGTACCCTTTCGTTTGTATTTCATATTCACCGATTCTAATCGTTTTTCTGTTTGAAATAACTTATCGGTGACGCTAAGAGACATCCTGAGAACATTAATCAAATTCATTTGTAAATCCTCCAGCAAGTTCTATTAGATATTTCCTTCGATTTGTTTGATACATATTTATAGAGCGCTTCCAAAGCAGAATTGAGCCTTTGTAACGTAGTGAAATCGAAATCAGTTTTCTAATGCGAATATTCCGGGAATTTGGGTGCTATTTATAATATAACCCTACTGTTTTGTTTTGTGGTGGTGTCTATTTTAAAATTCTCGACTGGAAATTGCTATAGCTGATATCCTGGTCAGGTACTCGTTAAACCAATCATTCTAGACATATTCGTGACATATACGCTCTTCTCTCCTTTCGATTTGTACTAGTATTTACGCGGTTGCACTTGCAGACCGTTTTAATTGTAGCCGTACCTCATTCGTTTTGTGCATGTTTGTCTCGTTGACATAACCTTGGAGGAGACCAAATACTTCCCTGGTTCACTCTGTAGTGTTTTCAGATGACGTCCAAGGGCAAGGACCTCTACAAGACATTTAAGAGGTCAATATCAAGTTCGGTCAATGAGGTTAGTACTCTCCAGATTCTTTCAGAGATAACTTCAACCTTCTTTTTTCAAGTTTTAAACAATTTTTATCATTTTGAAGCAAAAAAAAAACTATCTTCATCAGCTTTGGTCCACTAGTTTTGAAGAGTTGCTGAAGGATAAGTGTGCCTGATTCTAATCCATAAACGTCTAGTTCGATACCACTGATGTTATCAAATATCACCACAAGCAGCAAAGAACTCGAGCATTCGCCGTTCTTTGCTCTTTGATCAGTATGTATCGATTGGGTGGACTTATTCTCGCCAATAGGTGGCAGACCTTTGGGAAGCAGTTGATTTCTGCTAGTGCTTGATAACTAGCAGATCTATCTGTAACAGATGAAATTCAGGTTCTTAGCTCGACGTCGCAATCCACCTCAGGCAGTTCTGGTGCCAAATATGGAGGCGGATCTGGGAAGACGTGGATTCACCCGCCAGGTCAGTAATCGTCAGGCTTGCTCGATGGTCGTTCGTTTTGTTCGGAAGCCGTTTCGCTAGTGTGAATCCCATTTGCAGATGTCTTATTGAACGGACGAGTTGAATATAGTGTCAAGTTCTTCGGATCACAAGAGGTGAAAGAGGCAAAAGGTACGGAGGTGATCCGTGACGCGATCCATGCTATCCAGTTTCAGAATGGGGTGAGGATCAGAGCTCAATTTATTCGTTACTGATGGATTGTCATTGAATGCTTTTAGGTTAAAAGATTCGAATCGACACAGTCTGGCAATAAACTACAGAAAGTGGACATTCAAATAAACGTTGAAGGAGTGACAATTGTGGATTCAAAGACAAAAATGGCTCTGCACAGATATCCTCTCCAGAAAATATCCTTCTGTGCTGATGACAAACAGGTAGTGTTGAGGTTCTGCTTTAGTTTATTAGAGTTTTTCAAGAAGGAGTACATTTTTCCTTTTACATGTTTATTTTTTCTTTCTAGGATAAGAGAATCTTCTCATTTATCGCCAAGTCCGAGTCTGACCCTTTGAAGCATGAATGCTATGTCTTCCTTAGTGATAAAATGGCCGAACAGATCACTTTGACTGTGGGAGAGGCGTTTGATCTGGCGTACAAGGTGAGCAATGTTTGTATCATTGGCTGACTTACCCTATTTTCATACCAGTTTTTTTGCTCGAAATTGTTAAAAGTCGGAAGAAATAAGGACCTATTGTTGAACTTTTCACTATTTCCGGAAAAGAATCCTTGAAAATTTCATTTTTTTTTCTTTCAGCGGTATATGGATAAGAACAAGACCTCGCTGGAGAATCAGAAACAGGTGAGATTCTTGACGATGTCCTATAGTAAACAACAACTTTTTAGCATTTTACTGCTGTTATTCCGCCCTCAAGATTAGGGCACGTCCTCACTAAAAGCTTGATTGTTCAGGTATTTGTGCTTCGAAAAAGAATAGCTGAGTTGGAGGCTGAAAATCAGGTGCTAAGCGAACGTTTAGCGGAGGCCATTAGGGCCAACAAGACGCCCCAGGTAACATTTTACCCTTACCAGAGTGTCCGAAAGTTCGCCCCATGTAATCTTGCGTTGTAGATGTCATTACTGGACACACCAGCACTGCCGTCGACTCCAATGCCATCGGGACCTCCCCCTGGACTAGCGAATAACGTGAGTCTTGCTGACTACAGAGCTATTTTTGCCTATACTAAACGTGCCTCCGTCGTTTTAGGCCATATACTCTACCCCACATAATCTCCAAGTTCTACCAAACGATCCATTTGTGGGACTTGTCAACGCCCCTTCGCAATTCCCGCCCACAATCAATACTACTTCACCTCAAGTAAACGGTAAGTAATGTAACCTTTCCCTCGTTGTCAGACTTCTCAGATTTTTTTGTCATTTACGCTCCAGGGCACCCCAACATAACGCCCACCACACGATACTCACCATCAGGACCAGCTCCCTCACAGGCACCGCCTCCATGTCCCGTTCCAACGCTGGCTCCACCTCCACCAGTGGCTCCACGTCGACATGCGCCCGCTAGAGCGAATACCGTTCCGGGTCCAGAAGTAAGTAAAGATACCAGCAGCGACATAGGGTCTTCAACAGATAGTTAGCTGTTACCCCAGCGACGTCTTCGCGTTAAAGTTACTGTTCAACTGTTTCCTGTTCTGTTAAGGTTGGTCGGAGACTGCAAAACCTCCAGTTGGATAATATGGAAGACGTTTTCGATGATTCGTTTGACCCAAGAGCAAACGACAAGTCAAAAGAGCAGAAGGAATATGGTATGTTCTGAATTTGTCCTTTTTTCGGACAACAATGTGGCCAAACCCAATTTAGATCCATTTGGTGACGATTTCCTGGATGACATTCTTCGAACTGGTGATGCTGCGGGTCGCGCGACAATGGCCAGAGCTGACGCTGCCCAACCAACAGCAGATGATTTCCAGAAGATGATCGACAAGGTGGACAAGAGGTGAGTGACCTGTGCAAGAAACAGCGCATTAGCAAGATTAAGCAACGGTAGGAAAATTGAACCGGGAACGTGCGAATGAGGAAGAATGCACCTGTTTGCAGACTAGCCGAGATGTCGTCAGGTTTCTCGGAAGGACGGCTGGAAATGGGTCAGGTATCGCCAGGGGAGTCGCTTGGCGATCTGGAGGAGAATGAGTACGGCACTCCGGTGGACAAGGTGAACAGTGTGGTAATGACGGGTAAAAAAGCATAGATCATAGTTGTAGTTAACGTAGTTTCGAGCTTATTATTTTTACCGTCGGGTCAGAGGCATTGGCGCAGGAAATGCTCGTGAGCCGCTCGCCCTGACGGTACATGTATTATTTTATCGATTGTGATACGTATGACAGCCTTCGTTCACGTTACGTGTTTTACGGCAAAATTTACTTATAAACTGCATTTGTTACGTTGAAACATTCACTAAAACATTTTGCCTGTGATGTCATAGTTGTTGAGGTCATGCTGTCCCTCTTACTCGGACGAGTTGTTGCGAAGTACTGTCTGGGCGTGGCCTCTGCAACTATGAACAATGTTGTCAGTTTGGTGCATATCTGTTCATGAATAAGATTTGTCAGGTTGTCATTACGCATAATTATGTGATATTCACAGTTTATAAAGTGATGGATTGTACCGAATTTTGGACGTCTGGCACAGATTGTTATAAGCCGACCAATCAGAAACGAGGTGGGCGGTGCCTCTGGCATTGCACATTTGCCACAGCCGTTACTCTTCTATAGGTGGCCTCACTGCGAAGTTGCGAGCATTCTCAACATTACAATTATTCCAGCTACTTGAAAAGCGGTAATCACTTAGTTATTGCACGATTTATCAAAGAAACACACAATCACTCGGACAACTATCACAATTCTACCAAAGTCAGCACACGGTCACGAAACATGGCAAATTATTGCAATATTATGTAGAGCATTTACTGAGATTCGTGATACTTTAACAGATTGACATGGAATGTAAGCATGCAAAATTTTCAGGAAAGGGTAATTAAACCCATTTCCTCCGAAAAACTTTGCAGACTAATTAAAGTAAGCTGAAAAAGAAAAAAAAACGTGAAAACCACTCGCGTCAAAACAAACACAGTTCGTCAAAATCTGATCTAACAATAAGTGGGGCGGAGTTTGTTGTCAGACCACACCCCTATCGCATTAGAAAGGAAAGCACCAAGTAACGATTTTGTACACACGCACATGAACAGCAACGAAAACAAAAGTAAGGAAAACGACTGATAAACTGTACAGAAAACAAAAATTGGCAATACTCATACTTCGGCAATTACCACTCTGGGCGAGGCTTAGAGTGTGCAGTTTCAATCTTTGGCCAATGTCACTTTCCATCCAGCAACACCACGATCAAATCCACAGGTGAGCAGGTTGCAGTGTGGATGATCGTCCGCCCACGCTGCACATGAAACCATACGAGAGTGGCACTGAAATCGATAAAAAAATCGAAATCAATCGATGAGTTGTTGAGAGCTTATGACAGTTGCTCGCCCACTGTCGCACTTGTCGCTCATGTTCGCTATATACGCTCAAAGTCGCTCGCTTGCACTCACCCGTCTATTTGGTACTCGTGGTAGACGGTTCCCGGCCAGATCATAAATACGGACATGGCGATTGTCGAGCGGTATCGCGATCGCACCGTGAGTCCGGCTCACCTGAAGAAAAAACACTTCACAGATGTCGTTGCCTACACAAATAAGCCACGCCCACTCACTGATAAGCGATTTGCGGCGGATGACAACCTTATCGTAGATATCGCACTGCGCATATTGCGAAGATCCCAAACCTGGAAGCACAAAGTAGCTGCTTTGGTACACAGAGGGAGGTAAACCCAACCGGTAGAGCGCCTTACCTTCACCGTTCTGTCATCGCTGCCTGACACAATCCTGTCACCGGTTGAAAACGCCACAGAACTTACGGAACTGAAACTGCAGGCAATTAGTGAGAAACCACTCGGCGTTTGTGTAAATTTACGCAGACGAAAAACTAGTCTAAACCCACTCTTGATGTCCTTGGAAAACTGCCACAGATTGAATGGTTTCGCGGAAATCCCACAGTCGAAACGTGGAGTCTTTCGACGACGTTACGACGAGCTTCTGACTCGGGTGGGCAGAGCAGTGATTCAGCTCCATTTCGTGGCCGCTGAGTATGTTCAGCACTTCGCCTCGCTCTACATCGTAGATGTTGGCTGTGCGATCCCAACTGGCTGTGATCAGTTGACTTCCTCCTGAACACCTTGTGATTTGTACGAGTAAAAACACCATGCGACAATTTAAGCGGCAACTTAATGTCAGAATCTCGATAAATGAGTCTAAGCGAGCAGACGCGACTTCGCGCGAGCATAAACGACAAAGATAGCTGCCGGTGGCTTCAAAAAATCCACTTTAGAATGTGAAAAGAACACTATATAGGTGCAAAAATACGGTTATCAACGAGAACACATAGTTAAGAATGAAGAGAGAACTTCTCAAATGTAAGCGAATATGAGCGACAATTAGCGACATGTAGCGACATCAACACACCTGCTAACCATTCGCATCCAATGACGACTCCAGTATGTCCGGTTAATCGCATTAGCGTGTTCTTCACACGTACGCCTTCGGCAGTCGACGGCGGCGGAGCGGCGTCGCTTTCTCCGGCGCCGCTCTCCGGTGCGCCTTTGTCGTCGTCGTCATCGTCAGAGCTCAGCACCGCCTGTGAGCCAATGGCTACTTTCCAGATATGTGCGGATTCATCGCCGCTCGCTGTTGCCACAGTCATCTCCCCAGAGGGAGAGTCGGACTGGGGTGCAAACGCCACGCAGTTGACTGAGCCAGTATGGCCAACATAGGTGTAGAGACATGCACCAGAGTTCAGCGACCAAATACGGGCAGTTTGATCTGTAAAAATCAATAAATGACATTAATAAACACACTAAGCGCATGGAATCAAGGGTAATAACAATCCGACAGTATTGGGACCAGTTTTGAGGCAATATATGCACCCAATGTAACTACATAGTTACATTACAGTAGCTGCGGAATTGCTTCACTGCTGGTTCTTGATTTCCTTCTAACATACAACTTCGACCATTGCTTCTTTAAAATTTAGCAGCACAGCAACTAAAAACGCTAGACAAATGAGCAACTACCGTACCTGCACTTGCGCTGGCGCATATATTCCGTGTCGCATCCGCAGTCACGTGCCAGACACCATCACGATGACCCTCGAGACGCCGCGTTAATCTGAAAGCATCTCGGAAAAGCCTGAGCCAGCAAACCACTCAACATTACACCACAAAACAAAAACATTTGCTGAGAATGCATGTCAATGTGGTGGATAATCAGATTATAGCAAAACTTACCGAAATCGCTCGCCATCTCCGCCGCCTACTTTGAACACCAGTCGTCCGGGCGGTCCTCGCAAGGCGGTGCGCAACTTTTGGCCCACATGCATGGCTGAAAGTCAATAAAATATGTAGGAAATCGATAAGTGGAGTGTGGTATTCTTTACAGCATGGATTCTCAAAACCAGCGAAAGCGATGCAGAGACCGTGCAGCACAGTTGCGCGCACGTGGCTGAGGGTTTGTTCCAAAAACTAGGCGCTGCGGTGGAGGAAGTGAAGTTAAAAAGGATGCTTATTATGCTGCAGCATGTGACTCATACTTGAACATGGCATAAAAAGTACAGATACAGTAACAAGGAAGGTCACACCCCCATCTGTCCTAAATGACTGCTAATTTGGAAGTAGGAGGCTTAGATATGAAAAAAGGATATCCAATCCTAGCCTTGGATCAAAACCTTTGGCACATTGCAGCGGTAGAAAAAAAACTGAGATTCAAAAAAAAACATTTAAAAATTGTAGTGAGGCTGTAACCCCGTCTGTCTCCCTGATGCTTTAGCGTGCATTTTTTTCTGGATTGCCCAGCAGCCTGAAAGTTATGGGTGCTTCCACCGGACTGTTTTAATGCAGTGACTTCACTGCGTTCAAATTATGTGCACTGAGCTTTTTCGAGCGTTTTTTATAGGTCAGTCACGTCATGTAAGGCTTAAAACTAAAAAAAAGAAACGTCATGACAAGTATGTGAGTCATGTCTTGGAAGTTCTTTTGCTACACCATAAGTTCTCTTATAGTAGTGTCTCAATTCCCTATTCTCAGAAAAAAGTTAAAAAGCTGCTGAATGAGTAGTAAAAATAATTATACACCAATTTGACTTCATTTCTAACACCGTGAAAAAATTTCGAAACAATTACTATAACTTTACAACGAGCCCCAGTTGGAAACGCCATGACCGAGAGCCATATGCGGTAGTGAGAATAACAAGAAAAAATTATGCAGCTGTTAGAGTCGATGAAAAACGCGAAGAACAGGAAGCACTAGTAGCTAGCACTAGTAGCCTACGATCAGAAAGTGAACGAGTCTCAAAGTACAACCGTCCGTACGCCTACGCAATGTGAAGATCGAAGCTACGAAAGCGTCAAGACACGATAACGATATGCACTACGAGCAAAACATCGCCGTCGGTGGTCGCCAGCCGGCCGGCCGGCTACTGCTTCTACGAGAACGATAGCGCTGGAAGCTGGAAGTGTGCAGCTTTTACGTTTCTCCCCGCACAAATTGCAGCTTATTCCACACAGACCAGTCACTAAGTCCGCTGCTCAACGGCACTTAGCGGATGTGGTTGAAGCGACTGTCACGTGACAGTATGGCGATCTCGGAGCGATGTGACGGCGACATACCATTCAGATGACTGGCTGGCGCGTCTGAATGGGCTATGTTACGCAATGTGTTGATTTTATGCTTTCGTTTTATTGTTTCCGCGGCTGCATTCAACCGCTGTATCAGTCTGCTGTGCAAGTCGTAGTGCGCCCACTACTGCACATTTCTGCCGTGTACAAGTGCGCTTAAATGGGGCTCCCTAGATGGTCTCCACAACAAGAAGAAAAGCTGGATACACAACGAGAACAAAATGACAATCTTTTCCCATATGATTGGGCAATATTGCACGAATGGGGACCAGTTCTCGCATCATGACAGCCTCCTATTCTCGGCAAGTAGCAGGCAATCAAAAAGGAACCACTAGTCTTCTTCATAGGTAAAAAGACCGGGCAAATTGTCAAATGCTCAGAAACAGTTTTCCCTATAGCAGCCTAGTTATATGCATGCAAGGATCAAAGAAAAGAGCCAGAAACCTAGAAGAATGTTCGAAAACGTCTACCAGAACTCATATACTTCCAAAACGCTCCCAAATCTGACCAATTTCAGCGTTCTGTACGAGTAAAAACAACACAACGACAACGGAAACACTATATAGGGACATTTCGAGATGACTCACTGGCTGACACACAGACACCTCTCTAAGCACCGGATGGCGAATACGAAAAAACACACGGACAAACGAAACCATCGCTGTCATCGACCGAATGGGAAGTGATGAACGACGAACCGATTCGCTATGAATATTCGCTGGAAATGCTAACGTGGCGCGTGGAATTTTCGTCATATCATTGCAAAAACATGAAAAATGTCGTCTTACACTACAATGCGCCGAATAAGGAAACACTTGCTCACTGGTGACTAGTGTGTCGGAACCCACACTTTACAGTTGTCTGCCAACAATCATGCGAGGAAGAAATTACAATGAAAAAATGCGGCTCCTCCACGGAAATGTCAAATGCAGACTTGGAGATAACAAGGTGGGCGTGGCTTAGTTGCTCGTTGGTAAAAACAAACGCAAAACGCAATCTAAGAAGAGCAAGCATTCTGGACATTCTTATTAATTTAGTTTTGATACTATTCCGTGACAAATCGCTCCATTTACCCAACTCTAGGAATAACGTGTTCTGCAAGTGCTTTGCTCTGCGCCTCCAGGAAACCTTCTTTAATGCTTACTTTTCGCGTAAGCCTCATGCACGAAACGAAAATCAAGCAATAAGAAAATGGATGGAAAGACGTACTTAGAACTTAAAAAGAATAATTCAAAATGAAAAGAAAGCAAAGCTATGAGCACTCACCGAAACCACGGCTAACACTCAAAATATGAGACTTATCCCTCCGCATAGGCAGAATAGAAGAGTAATAAAGTCCACAAGTATAGGAAATGACCAATGAATCTCAACTTCTTGTATTTATCAGTTTCCCAACCTCAAGGTAAATAAATGGCTCTGACGTTTCCGCTTCAGCTGACCTTTTACAGCCTCTAACACTTCAAAAAAGAGTCCTGAATATGAATCACGTGCTTAGCCACACTTCCACAAACCACCAAGGAGTTTGTCATTCAACTGGGAATCATTAGAAATGAATCACTAGAGCGTCTTATCAGTTTCGCCTGCTTTGCTCAATCTCTTAAAGGGCAAAAGCAGCCAGAATGCCCTTTACCGTCATCGTGGACAAGGACAGGACTAACCTAGTGGCTGTGAATAAGAGGCAGATTGATCTTAGGGATCAGAGCGTATTTGTCTTGCTTTCAAAATTCCTCTGAACACCCGGAAACTAACGCAGCTGATTTTTATTTAGATTTTATTACATGGATGATAGAATATTCTGAAAATCTGATATTAGAAGTGATCAAAAATTCTGAATAACCGACAATTTGAACCGTTCGATGGGAAGAAACATTAGTTTTTCAATGGGAAAATTGTCAAAATTCGACTGCTCAAACTTTTGGAAGGACAGTGTCGAATACCAGTGCATTACTGACTAAGAAAATGATTTCGGTGAAGAGAAAAAGTTGTTAGGGAGCTCGAAAACGTGAAAATGGAACTAAACTTCAAATTATCAATTTATCATGCAGCAATAATCAGTCCAGAAGATGTAAGAAAGAAAGAGTGCAGAGAAGCAGAGGATGTAATTAGATAACTAGAGAGTGAACAACGAAATTTTCGTCTTTACAGGGACACGAACGCGTAAGGAACCAGTGAAAGTATAAACGTGAATGGCGTGTTTCGCAGTGACGAATGCAACCATGCGCTGCCTAACCAACTATGAAGCTTGTGCAAAATCGTCTGCATAACAGTACGTGCCATGCAAAAGGGTTTCGCGATTTCTTTGAGAAGAGCAACTTTAATGAAAATGAAACTATTAAAACGGAAGCCGCACAGAAAATGAGATGGAAAAATCAATGAGAGTAATGGAATCCTATTAAACTGTGATGAGAGTTGAGAGTAAATTCATCATGGATGACGAAAACTTGGCCGTTTCTCTATGGCGTCAGGTACAAGTCAGTAAATGTTAATGTCTGTAAGTGAAGATAAAAGAGGGCGTAAAGACGCTATAGAGGGTTTTTTCTCAAGGCAACACCTTGGCAACACCGCAACGAAACAATTCAACTGCCTACAGCTTTCAAACATGCTGGTCGGTACCAGCAATAGCTTGTGGCACCCGCCAGCTGTACACATTGTCCTGTGCAAAGGCTACATCCATAGGGCAGGCATACTGCATATGCCGCACTGCACAGCTCGACGATCTAGGACCAAATGGCCTTGTCACCTCAGATCAAAGGTTATCGACTATACGAGAGACGATTTCAAAACAGTATTCAAGGAGATGTACGCCGCTGTGACGTTAACAATGAACAACGAAAGCCATGAAATTTCAAAATTCATAGCTTCGACCGCTATGATGGCTTGGGAATTCTAAACAAATCACGTAACGCGAGGAAATCGCGTTGACCATATGCAACAGTGTTGAATTTCATATCAATGGAAGGGAACTACAACATGTGCGAGGAGATATAGAACAAACAAGAGAGACGCAGACAAACTGAAAGAATCGTGTCTGGAACATAGTTAGCTGCATGTCTTGCCTTTAATCAGGGAGGCTTTGGAAGCAATACCCAATTAACGTTTCAGTCGTGGCACATTCAAAGAAAATGAAGTTGTATAGTTGTGACTTCAAAGTGACTTTAAGTGGCCTTCAGCGCGCCATTGACAGCGTACAGAGGCCGCATCGTATTGTTTGGAGCGTTGCGCAACAAAAGCTGGTGAAAACTGACTCGGCAAACCACTTCTTACAAAAATTTTGTGAAACTCGGGCCTAATTAATGACATTTCACCCAATAGTCAACGATTTTCATTGGAAATTGCTAGGTAGAGAGTGGGAAGAGGATCGAGCCAATCGGCATCACCTTTTTTTTCTCAAGAAAACGTCTTACTAGGGCTCTTTCATCGAGAAACGCGATTTCACAACAGCTATTTCATGCAGTGCGTTTTGGGTAAAACAACGTATCGCACCTTTTCTGCCTCCGCCTCCTTTTATGCTTTCATTCGCTGCCGTGAACGATTCCGACTGCAGGACTGACACATCACCATCTGCACCAGCCTCCAGTGCTTCGATCTTGGCACGTACTAAACATAAGTATCGATCAACGTATGACTCAATCTGTTGAAATAATATGAAAAACTCACGGGCACAGTTCTCCGCAAACAACGCATCAAACTCTTTGTCAATAAGACCAAAAAGGTGATATAGCCTTGCCCTGAAAAGCACACAAGAACAATTCAGAAGAAAACTATTCCCGAGCGGAAATCAACACCATGACTTACTTACCTGTGTGGTGCACTAGTGTCGCCAGCGTCATATTCCACAGCTGCTATAGTCGAGTAGAGCAAATCTGAATCCGTGCTCGCACGGCCTCTGGTGGAATTCCCGCCAGCTGCACGTTGTGACGAAGACATGAACTGATGCGAAACTGCACAGTTTTCCCACAGATACAGTAGTCGATCGTTAAAAAATCGGAAGAATGTTAAGATATGATGACGAGGCGAAGACCGTCCACTGTTCAGAACTTCACTAGTAATTGATTTATTAATAAAAGAGATCAACACTCGGCTAATGAGATATGAACCTGTCACATAAGTACAAGTAGCTTTCAAAATGTAGAGTAGACACAAGCGATGATGTCTTCTCTGCCCTTACAAATGCTAGTGGAAGAGAAATGGGTGAGAAACCACCTCAAAAAGCGCAGTATGAATTCATACATAAATGTACAACAGAACAATGACAGCAAAAAAGTCATAGCCAACTTCAACAACATAAACAACATTTCTCCAACACACAGAGCACATCTAGCATGTTGCGAGAACTGGTCCCCGACAGATTCCAAAGGAACAGCGGCAAATCAGAGTGTCTCTAGCTTCTTTTCCTGCTCCAGGCGTCCATTGTTTCGAAGAACCCCGGATATGCAATGGAGAGTAGAGCGAAAGCTTGGGGACCAGTTCTCGCCCAAATGGAGTAGCGGTATGATATGCAATTTAAGTTCTTCGAAGAACGATAATAAAAAAGCAATATATTCTAGCAATTGAGCTGTATAAGAGCTTTGAAACATCACTACATGCTTTGGAATGCATGATGCGTCCATAGATGTAAAGCTATGAACTCGCCGCGACACTTTTGACGTACTCTGAACCAGCATCCTTATAATCAACATTCAGATCAAGAACGAACGGAGCGTTTTGTCGTGCAAATGCGATGAAGTCGTGCACGCATGCAATTCGATCAATAAGGCCTGCTTGACCGCATGGGACAACTCGTAGGAGTGCAGGTAGCTTCACCAGCATGCGGAGCAGGTGCGCGAGGCCGTAGAACTTCGAAGGGCGGATGATGTCTGGACGAAGTGGACCGCCATCCTGGAAGCATGGACAATGGCTTTAACAAACTTAAAAAGGACATCAATTGAGCGTGGATGCAGCTACCTAAAGAACCTAAATCGACCTTGTTCGCGATTTCCAGCAGCAAAAATCCATGAAGTTAAAATAGGAAATATAAACAGAGTGCCATTCGCAAAGTTAAGCGCTTCACCAAATTTCACATCGCTGGCAAAGAATCACAATGGTTCCTCAGTGCCGAAATCATGGCGTGGTGCAGAAAGCCATTCTACTAACACTTTTTTAGTATTTAGTTACGAACGGAGTCGTAAAAAATCAATCAAACCATCCCAATTGCTTAGGATAAAATGAGCATACCAATCAAAATTCAAAAAGAAAATCTCGAAAAGAAGACAAAAAATAAGGCCAAACCAACCAAAATCTGGACGTACACCGACATCGGGAACGACGCCTTCACTTCCCGCGACGATTTGCGCGACCGAGATCGTGGCGTCACTTCTTGAGTCTTCGTCTGCTCAGCTTCGAACTTCTCCTGTTCTTTCTTCGCCAAAGTGCTGAACTGCAGCCGTTCAAATTTGTACAGGAGCTGGTACGGAAGTAGAATATCAAAGTAGTCCCGCATAGCTTTCGCCGTCCTAATAAGTAAGTCCTTATTGGCCAGATACGTGATACCACCATCGTGCCTACAATAAGTACAATAAAAAATCGAGAACACCATTAAGAGGCTGAGTTCAAGAACTTACTCAATCTCAATTGCTTTGTCTCCGTAATGCGACTTTGTAAATTCCACATATTTTTCCACAAAGTCGTGTACAGTGACTCTTGCCGGCAGGTTTGCTAGTTTTCCATGGTTAACAACAGCGTCGTGTTCATTCACAAGGATGTTTTTGATGGATTTTGGGAGATTGCTTAGCTGCTCTAGTTGAGCGTCAACTTCGGGAGCCAGTTGATCTGCTGGGATGCGGTTTGCGCCTGAACAACGGTAAACCACGTTCGTGTGAGAAAATGTGACCTAATAGAACTCTGAATTATTATACTAACCAACATCTCCAGCGGCTTTTCGTGAAGTATTTTCATGTTTTGTGATGTTACCTCGACGATCGCTGTGAGTACTGGGTGCATGAGAGCTGCTACCTAAAACATGCCTTGATAGGTGTCCCAATTATTCCCTGGGCGCAGAAAATGACAGTCAGAATCCGAGTAAACACTGAGATGTGAGGCTTTGACGACTAAAATGAATCAACTACAAAAAATTAGTGTACTACGATGAACCCAAATCTTTGGTTAAGCTTATTAATAAGGTGACTGACTACCAAAGCAAATTCGTTACCGAAACAAATAGTGAACCAAGATCACGCAAAATCGTAGAAGAGAGAAGGCAGCGTGAAACACACACTAGACTGCCACTGCGTGAGCAAAAAATGAGAATCGATCACCTGCACGATCACTGGGAGTCGAGGCGCGACTGCCGGTCTCGCTCTTCCTGGCGTCGTCGTCCTCGAGCTTGGCCCGCTTCCGCTTCGTCTTCGCCGACGTCGCCTCCTGGATGTCTGCCTTCGCTTTGGCGATGTTCGCCTCCGTGAGCGGCAGGAAGTAGTCGGGACACTGCGACTGCCGGATTCGCTCGTCGTAGCGCTTATGCCAGCCCTGATAGTGCACCATATACACCATTTCGCCGTCCACCTCTTCAACTTCGATGATTTTCGCCTCGTAGAAGTATAGCCCGTGTTTGCACAGCACTTTGTCGTTCACTTCGTACTTGTGGTCCTTCCTGGGCGCCATTGTCCAGCTGGAATTCGTAAAAATGTTGGAGGGGTTGGCTTGGAAGGAGATGCCGGAAAATCCAAAAACGCCGATCACTCGCTCCGGTAGTCAAGTATAAACATGGGGGAAACACTAACTATATAACTGAGGGTGGAGCACAAAAGAAAAAGCTATAAGCAGTGTGTGTTTTTTGAAGATAATGATGACTGGAAATTAGTACTATAGTACTGGAAATTCGTAAATTCTTTAGAGGTAACCCAAGAAAATGAGAAAAAAGACCCGAAAAAGAAAAAAAAATCAATAATTGCACAAGGCGGAATTAGGTACGGTGAGCGTCGATGGAAGTGTGCTTCTTGCGGACTCGAGAAGCAATGGGCGCGACCGCGTCGCTTGTGCTGAAATCGCCACCGTAATAGCATACCATAGGGTCCTTGATAACTAGTTAGTTTTTCTGACATCAGGGATGACGAAAAAGTACCAAGAAAACACCACGATTGCTACCATGGCCATGACTCCACTGCGAGCGGCGCGGTCGCGCTGCGTGCTAGCCGAGTTCGCAAGAAACGCAATTCCACCGACGCTCACTGAAAAATGAGCTACAGAGCTACAAATGGGACGGGAATTGGAAAAGTGACAACGACATTCGTTATTACGAACAACAATTTAAAACATTCAAAATGGACAAAAGTAGGGCATAGTTATTCACAGAAAAGATTCCGCCGTCAGGGGAAATAGTGCTACAGTAACCCGATGCCTGCGAATCTAAGCGAAATTGGCGCCGGAGCGCGCTATTTCACGCTGTGAACTATTCTCAGACAAAGTTGCTGGAGTTTTATCTCGAAATTAGAAGTTCTTTAGGGTTTTGGCTCCAGTACGTTCATTGTTACGGACTATGTTTTTATTCTCGATAGCATTTTTGCAACAATTTTCGCTAATGGAAATAACTACAGTCACCCGCTGTTGTACCTTATACTTGGTCTCCCAATTTCTTAAGATCTCTTCGCGCTTGGTGATAGATCGACTCTACTTGGTGGGATTTGCCACTTATGGATGAGGTTTCGCAAGTAATCTTTCTTGATGATTAGAAAAACGTGAAACATTCAATTCTCAGACTGTTTGATGAAATGAGTCGGCGATCATCTTTCTTTTGCAGGATAAGGTAGTGATATCATACAGGTTTTTTTCTCTTCTTCGTTGAAATAATGTTACTTTCTTTCTTGATTCCTTGACAGTGGTTCGTATATTGCTGTCCAGCTTTGGAAGGACCACTTGAGTTCAGCTATCACTTTTCTAGGATTGCTCCGCCAAGAGCGTTAATCTGGCTTCCTTTTGGACGCCATTCCTTCATAGAGACTCCTTTGTTGTTAAGTTGAAGCCAACGTAGAAATGTTACACATATCTTCCGTTGAAATGAAGATGAAAATACCGTGGCCTCTGTTGGATTGAAACTATGAGCGATCATGAACTGAAACTGATAGCGCGAACAAAGCACAAAATAGATAAAAGCTTAATGCTAGAGAACCGCGAGAGAATTGTTGAGTTCCAGTCTCCCTGAAAAGAAACAATGAAAGCGTTAAGTGGAATGTTAGAGAGATTCGTGACAAAAACCAAGAAGGTATTCTCGAAAACGATGTGAGTGTTTGCACAAGAAAGCACGAAATAAATAGTTTCGAGTAGAAGAAAAGCAAGAACTTCAAGTAAGCTAAGCGAAAGCAAGAAGTCCCGCAGAAGAGTAACGTGCCATTACGAGGATGAGCTAAAAGTTCTTACGTTACAAGAACCCCTCCTGAACAAGAAGAAACGTAGTCAATTTAGTTAAAACTCCTCGATATACAGTGGGCGTATGTAGTGTAGCCAAAACCTCCAGCTACTTTGTGTAAGAATAGTTCACAGCGTGAAATAGCGCGCTCCGGCGCCAATTTCGNCAATGGCGGTGACCCGTCTGCGGCCTCGAAAAGCACGCGGCGCGACCGCACCGCTCACGCTAGAATCGTCGCTGCAGTGACTCATCTGGGTTTTCTTGATAGTTGTTCATCATATTTGATGATAACTAACAAGAAAACTAACTGACTACCAAGAAAACCCCATGATTTGATGTCCCGGAGAGGGTCCTCGTTCGAGCGGCGCGGTCGCGCCGCGTTCTATTCGAGGCCGCAGACGGGTCACCGCCATTGACGCCCACTGTAACTAGGTTGCAGCTATAGCTCATACATAACAGTGGCCGTATGTAGTGTAGCCAAAACCTCCAGCTACTTTGTGTAAGAATAGTTCACAGCGTGAAATAGCGCGCTCCGGCGCCAATTTCGCTTAGATTCGCAGGCATCGGGTTACTGTAGCACTATTTCCCCTGACGGCGGAATCTTTTCTGTTAGTTATTCAAAGTGCGGGCAGAGATCAAACTGGCAAAGTTACTAGAGTGGAGACCACAAAGGCTGTTAATCGTTAAAAAGAATCTATAACACGATTCTCGAAGCAAATTCGGACAGAAAGTCAATTCAAATTTGGTAAGAAGTGAGGTCATGGAAGAGGCGAGAGAGGGAGAGGGAGAGGGAGAGAAAGAGAGAGAGAGAGAGAGAGAGAGAGAGAGAGAGAGAGAGAGAGAGAGAGAGAGAGAACGAAGAGCATGCGTTACGAAATACTTTTCAACTTTTTAATGGCGTTATAGAGGAAAATAACTCTAAAACGAGAAGAAAATCCAGGAAGAAAAGTGAAAGCCTCAATAACTACTCTCAAGGACCCCTATGATATGGATATTTTCCACGAGAATTGATTAACATACAGGAAAAAAAGGTAAAAAAGAGAGATATTGTGCTAGTGACTCGATAAAAAGCGTTCAGTTCTAAAATAAACATGTGGGCGTGGCCTATAAAATTACACTCTCCGTGGGTCACTCGCCGAGCACACACCAACACTTCGTAATCTCACGCACTTGCGCACTGAAATCACCGCACTCGTGGTTTCAAGAAATTCTTTCTTATTTCTTCTTAAAAAGATAAATTTTCACAGAAATTCGCCAAACTATTGAATTCGCTTCGTTAACCGCAAACAATGGGTTTCTGGCCACTTCAACTCATAGAATTTTTGTGGTGAAGTATGAATTTATGGTCGTCAAATGAGAATCGGAGAAATGCCTCCAGTTTTATGGGTCTCTATAGACAAATAATGACTTGCTGCAGAATTAATTTACGACGACGTCAAACATGGACCGATGATGGATCGATACACGTTGACGCCGCTCTGCCAACGTCAAGATCTCAATAGGAAATGCATTGAGTTGCTAAATGAGGTATGGGATGGCCAATTTACCTCTAAAGTCAGCAAAAGTGACAATGTAAGCCGAATAACTCTTAGAATAACTGCAAATGAAGGATTAAACCCGACGGATGTGATTTCCTCGCGAAACAATCCCCTATTTTCAATTTTGATGGGTTTTCAGGAGTTTCCGAACTAATCTGATGTTTTTATCAACTATTTAAGGCAAATAAAAAACCAAGCACTAAAGAATGCAAGTTGAATACCTTTTGGTAGAGATGTGGCGTGAAATCGCGCATGGTGTGTAGTTACGTACACTCTCAAGTAACGTAACCAGTAACCCCGGTCCTTATTCAAATCATTTTGAATTTTCTCATTAGCTTGGTGTTTTTTAAACGCTCTTTGGGTCGATTTTTGCTCTTCACCATTTTCGCGAGCTTTCCATGGTTGATTTAATGCACAGAGAGCGCCTGTGTCTTAGTTCCAGTCGGGGCAACTCCACTCAACGGCGTCTTACCCAAATATTGAGGTATCTTCAAGCGCACTGTGCCTATGTATTATAAATCAAGTTATAGTAATGAAATTCTCTTGTATTATACAATGATTACTCGTTCAGGAGTGGCCGCGCAGTGACGGATCTCGCGAGCATTCTCAAGCGAAGTCATGTCGTCCCACTCCGCCGATGTCGTTTCTTTTCATTGAAAAGGACACCGATAGGCTCATCGGACATGCTCGAATATGTCTTCTACCGAATAGGTACTTTTTGGCTATACCATCCGTATCTAGCAAACGTCTGTTTTGCCGTGAAATCTGCGGACATGGCTGCACACGGGGTTGCGACCGCGACGCGTGGTCGGATCGCGATTTCGTGCTGCCATATTAGCTAGTTTCAGCTATATTTCGTATATTTCTTGCTTCACAACCATAAACTGCAATGGAAAAACACTAAACATCGCTACGATTTGCAAACACCACGGTGATTCCAGCGCTTGGCGTAATAGCGCTGTAGTACATGCACAGCTCCGCAAATTCGTCTGCTCAATCGACGCTCACTGTACATACGTACTCTTGAATACTTGATTGATCCAGGCCGACCTCTTGCTGGATCGAATCGGTGATAGTTGCAAAGGATCTACGTGGACAAGGTTTGGGGAAGAAACTTATGGTAGCTGTGGAGGCTGCAGCTAAGGAATTCGCTTTCAATGAGGTGAGTACATATTGATTGGTTCTAGTCTAGTTTATTATGCTCCTTCCTATAATATCGATATTGTTGACTGATGTATTTGTTTTGTCTTTGTTTCTGCCCATTTTAAACGTTGACTCATTTTCTTCGTCATATTTCAACGATTCTGCCGTTTCTTCACCTAACATCGCCAGATTCTGATTCAGTCCAGTTTTGCAATAGTGGATAGGATATTCAGCGTTGAAATTTGACTAGCCAGGGAAATTAAGCTCATTCTACTTGCCATTCTTATCACCGTCTAATTAGTGTACAGCCGTTACCAAATTAATTAGCCCATGGGTTGCAATCACCTTAGTGCCAGCCCTATGCAAGTGCCCATAGCTCGGAGGTTACAAATAAGCGCTCGTTTTCATTCCATCTATCGCATTGTTTATCCCCTATTATCTTTAGCCATTAGCCATGCATGTCTTATGAGTGTCTACCTATAAAATTCTATTCTATTTCTTGCACATCATGCATCATGAAAATCCCATCCTCTGATGATTATTTTCATACTTTTGTGGTGGCTCTAGTTCTACTGCGTGGCAGTACGTGATCAGACATTCGCTCGGGAGTCCCGCACTACAAAATGATGTCTCCCGCTCGAGGGTGAGCGGGAGACATCAAAAACTTTGAGTTTTTGTCCCGCAACATCCCGATTTTGTCCCGCAAGCTCCGGCGGGAGACCGGATTTTGTCCCGAAAATGATACCAGTATCATGGTGCGGGAGACCGGATTTTGTCCCGAAACTGAAAAACGAAAGAAAACAAAAATGCACGGTGACCGCAACGCGTATGCGGTCCGTGGGCCAACGCCGACCGCTACTAGCGGATTTCGCATCCGCGTCACGGCCGAGCGCGACGGCCTCCCACGCATCTCGCCTGGTCTTCACACTGGGCCACGGTCTTAACCGGGCCTCAGCAGGCCAGACGAGTCCCGTAGGACTCCTCTCCGCCGAAGCGGAGAGTAAACTGAAGCCTACCTGCAGAGTGAGGCCCTTATATACCCCTCATTTGATAAGGGTTACCACGTGGCAATAACAAACCCGCACCATTCTCGGGATAATACCGCAACAAAACCAAAATGATATCTCCCGCCGGAGCTCCTGATTTTGTCCCGAAAGTGATAAGAAAGCTTTTTGTCAGGCGGGACTCCCGAGCGAATGTCTGAGTGAGCGTGTGGGGTTACATGGAGAAAGCCCTAAAAAGCAATCGTTGTAAGGATTTTAGACGAGACGTGTGAAGCCACTTTGTTCTTTCTGTCCTCGTCTGTACCTGCCCTCCTAGGCATTCCTGTCCACCGACGACCAAGTAATTTTCTACGAACGATGTGGATACAGCAAATGCGACCCGATTCTACACTCTACCACCGCGACATCTGTTTTTCCAGTGGTGGCCAAGCTAGAGGTGGCTTAAATTTCATAGCTCCAACAATTTAAGCAACATCTTTTCAATTATACAGGAGCCACGGGTGCGAAATCATGAAGCAAATCCAAAGAATTCTGCCGGCGACGATGTTGGCGTTGGATCTCTTCCAGAAGCACCACGAGTGCTCACTACAGCTCCACCGCCACCGCCGCCACCTCCACTCATCAAGAATATGCCTTTGAAGACGTCAGTGGCTCCTGTATCCACTGTTGGTCATCAGTATATGTATAAAAAGTTGAACTGATTGTGCGATCTGATTTTATTTCTTCTCACTCCTCTGCAGCCTGCCGCACCGCACCATCTACGTGACCTCATCACAGAGACGCACGCGCGTTCAGCGTACTTATCTAGTATAGTTTGCCCTTTGAGAAAATCATCGAAAATGGACAAATTACTTAGGTGAAATGCCTGAGAGCCAAACATTTATTCTTATAGACTCCAGACAATCTGCAGCAAACCCGAGTTTGCATGTTGTGGAAGGCGGTCAAGACGTATGCCGCAACGCGACCGCGCCGCACGCGTAGGCTTTTTGAATCCGAGTTGGTCCTTCAAATTTACACCAAACCTCCCTATAGTTTGTCCGCTCCGATAGCGTTCAACTATACTACCCGGGTTCAAAAAACTTCTCTATTTCTTCCCAGCGCTGCTTGTACCTTTGGATGCTGCAGCCGCGACACACATACGAATCGACCAATCACAGCTCAGCAGCGTACTTCTTGCACGCGACCGCATGTTGTTACCGGCGAAAATTCTCCTGCAAATTGCAACCACATGACCCATGCAGCATTTCTCCCATGTACAGTTCATTCCTCAAAAATAGAAGTCATGATGCCAATTCTCATAGCTGCTGTTGCCAGATTATGAGAAAAAACACCTCACAATGCCAGATGACTGACCCAAAGATGCTTTTTTACAAACAACATGATTATAACACAAACACGTGAATGTTTCTATCCTCTTTCATGAAATTACTTCTCCTTGCTTTCATTCATGCATCGATTGCGTGTCCATCACTTTATAACGGTAGATCACAGCCTGAATTTGAACATTTGAATTGAGCGCCTGAGTTAAAGACCAATGTATGCTGAAGTGTAAACGAGCTCAGAGCCACCTTTTCTTCGAGGAAGTTGACTTCACGTTCCACTGCTTCCCAGATCTTTTCGCGTTCCTGGCATTCGTTGCGCATCTTCTGCATCTGTGCTTCGATAGTTTTTAGACGCGCTACGACGTCGAGCAGATTTTCGAGGATCTGCAATTACGATTTTAGGGGACAAGCGTTGTGTGCGGCAGACTACTGGAATCTAATGTAACAGAACTTATCCACTACCGCACACAAATCGCACCTTCTCCTTTTTATTGGGCTGAAAACGGAAGTTGAACGGTAGAGTTATAAGTTGGGTTTGCTACTTACCATCCTTGACGCACTGTCAGGACAAAATGGCTTCAGACCTTCCCACAAGGAGAAAAAAACAGCATTGTATAATAGGTGATAGTGATACAACTCACGGCCATTACTTACAGGGAAAGTAAACAATGCTGCCGTATGCATACCTCGCCCCAAGTGATCCCAAGTTGACAGCTGAGCCTCCGAGCTTAACTCCCTGTATGCAGACCATGTTGTGCACTGTGAGCAGGAGTTGGGAACTTCCCGCTCCCAACTCCCAGCATGATCTGCATACACGGAGTTAAGCTGGAAAGCCCCGCCGTCAACTTGGGAGAAGTTGGGAGGAGGTATGCATACTGTTCCTGGCATATGTCAAGCACATGGTGTGGTTGCTGGTTGAGTTCCAACCTTTCGAGGCATTTGACAGGCGTGCTGGCATTCACCTGCACGAAATACAAGCTACGGGATGATTTTTCCTGGCCTGGCGCCTATTTCTCTCCAGTGAATTTGTGATTAATTTTTCTTAAGAAATTAGTCGTATTAAAACAAGCTCAAGTGACTGCTGATCAGAACGATATATGTGACTCTATGCAAAACTGCAAAAAAAAAAAAAAAAAAAAAAACGTTTTCGAACACCAGCTCTTATGGAGCAAATGGGCGGAGCCGGAAGGAGGGGTCAAGACGCCTTCTGATTCATTCACTTCCTGGAGCGCACCTCCTGATGAAATTCGTACTCCTCGTAAGAGTTCCTCATCCACTCTCTAACAGAAGAGAAACTGCGCTTTGTGGATGAGGAGCAAGGGATTACATAATGTGGAGACCATGTAATCCCGCCTTGGCTCCGCCCACAGGCTCCACAAGTATTAGGCTCGAAAACGGTTCTTTTTTGACAATTTTGCACGGGATCACATATACCATTCTGATCAGAAGCCACTGGAGATTCTTCACATGCAAAAAAATTTCAAAAAACGTTTCTGAGGTGAGAAGGTGCCTTCAAAATCGCATCCGAGATATTTATAAGAAAAGAATCTTCAACAGACGCTGATTCCAATGATGTACATGGATCCTCATGAAAATGTCTAACAACCCGTTTCTGGGCCATTTCTTTTGTGGTTTTGGGATTCCTATTGAGACACCTGCCGCAACGCTGTGCTGTTGGTGATATGGATTGTTGGCTAGTGTCTCACTGCGCTTGGACTAAGACTTTTTGAGATTTTCTCAGAGCCTCAATCTCATCCTGTGACTTCCTTGTGATTTTTTCCATTGTGAAAGTGTTTTATGAACGAGTTCAAGCAGTTTGCATGTCTTATGTCTCCCAAGAATGCAAATCTCGCTTCCGTGCTTTACTTTTTTGTGGATGCATCGTTGTTCTCAGGCCTCCTCCAGAATAACTCGTACAATATGAGTAAGAACGTCACTTCCAGAATTTAAACGGCTTGTATACCAGTGTTGCTATCTGACAGCATGAAGAGAATTTCTGAACGTGAAGCTTTGTCCACGGGGTTCACCAAGAAAGAAACACGGTCGGAAAGCTCGGCATCGGTTAGTTGCGTTATCATTCGGCAGTAGGAAGACATGATCCTGGGTTCGACCCCCCACCCTCCTGGGGTTAAAAATTTTGCATGCGGTAAGTCGGCGTGAAGAGGCGAATTGCTGTTTTCTAGGTGTGCTCCTAAGCATATGCGACGGATATAGACCAATTTTTACTCGGAAACAGCAAAAGCCGCCATTCATATGGATGTGCTCTCAATCGTCAAGGATTTGAGGAGTTGCCCTGCTTACAGATTCGTGTCCTGGTTTTTTTTTTGCAGGCCTCAGCCATGCTGGGGCCTGGTGTGTGTAATTTGGGGAAAATAGAGGGCGTTTCTATAGAAAATGGAGGTTCAGCAATGAAAGGTCATTGACGAATTTATTTACGTATCAATTTGGCGGGTGTGTATCATCGTGAGAGAAAAGGGGGTGTAATCAGGCGACTCTGATTGGCGCAGTCGGGCCTCCCGTCACGCTCATCTGTTTCAACTCGAACGGCGCCAATCCTATAACATGGTCCATTTGTGCTTAGCGCCGTACGAGTCGAACAGGTGGGCGTGACGGGAGGCCCGACTGCGCCAATCAGAGTCGCCTGGCCACACCCCTTTTTCCCCCACGATGATACATACCTCAGTGTGGCTAACGGCTGATGCCGAGTTTGTTGGAATACACATAAGAAAAAGTGAATGTTCCTCATATTTTAGAGTATGTTCAGTAATTCGAGTCGCGTGGGCGGATTTTCAAGTAATTCTATTTATGGACCCAGCACATACGAGACGCAAAACCACCGCATTTCCTTCGGAGGCAGAGTCGATCCTTCGTAAAGGCCACAGTTTTTTCCTCAACATGGCATCCGAATAGACGATATTTTTAGGTTTTGTTGGCTACTGAATAGAAGACTCGAGTCTTCTCGATCAGCTGACATGCACTGGTGTTCATGTGGTAATTGCGAGATCGTCTCGTCACCGCGAGAAAACTTCTGTTGCCACGAGGTTCTGCAAGTGACATCTTCGCCCTTTAGCAAAGCCATTCAAAGAGTGAAAGAAAAATTGGAAGACGTGTCTGGGAAGTGCATCGTTGAGCATCCGTCTTTCCAGAACCTTGTTTTGAATAAAGAGGTAATGGGAATTCTCCTCCTCAGATTTCCGACATTCATGCGAGTAATTTCAAAGTTTAAAACAATTTCACGTTCTGCAGGTTTACTGTTTATGGATGGAGATGGAGGATAAATGGACAGGCGATGAGCAGTTTGGGGCTGGGAAGAAAAATATGACCAGTTTTGATGGAAAACGGCATGTTGCATCAGTGTACAGTCCTTGTCGAGATGATAGAAGGATTGCGCGTGCGGTTGCATAGCGTCGCGGCTGCAAAATCGTGGCGGGACCTACTCGACCCTGTCACTTGAAGCATGCTTTCTCCGTATCTCTCGTCCAGGTCCCACCGCGATTGTGCCGTCCCGGAATCAGTCCATCTTTTCGAGAGGAGCTCTACTAGTTGACGCTTCACGGAAATGTTCTCAAGTGTTCAAGGGATGTACAAACTATGCTTACAGGTGTTTCGTTCGCTGGGCTTACGGTCACATCGGATTGAAAAATCAGCTGGAGCTTCCCGCTTGTGTGCAATCATTCATTATGAGATCATCCTCATCAAATGAGCAAAAAGTAAGCCGGCTCACTTAATTTGAGAAAATTTGATATTGTCTGTGCCAACAAAACTTGTGGAGTAGAAGTGGCAAGAAGGGGCAGTAGGCACAAATACTGAATTCGTTACTCAGCGTATTTGGAACTTATTATACTCATGAATGCACCTCGAGTGAGTTGTCCTGATTGCGTGTGCGTATTAGCCACAGTGAACTCCAAACGGCCGCAGACAAGGGGCGGGACTGCGGCGCGGGCACTCTGGTTGTCTGCTGCGCCTCCCGTGGCAGCGGGCAATCACGACGTATCGGTTTTCCCCTGTGTCTCTGCCCAGCAGGCCTGTTGCCTCGGTGCAGCAGACGACCAGAGTGCCCGCGCCGCAATCCCGCCCCTTGTCTACTGCAATTTGGAGTTTACTGCATGCGATGCGGCAGACCAGCTGGGTGCTGCGGTTATCGCTAATGGTCTTGATCTTAATCTTGCAGAGTTCTGGAATGGTTGTTGACAGCGGAAATGAAGTACCTAAGGATCAACAAACGGTGGATCAAGGTCCACAGGGCGACGTCAATGAAACAGACGCCGAGAAAAGTACTCATGAGATCAATGGAGAAGTGGAAATTCATGAGGAAGCGCCCAGCAGAGATACCTCGAAAGGTGGACATGGTCAGGTATGTACAGTGAACTCCGAAAGCCCGTAGACAAGGTGCGGGACTGCGGCGCGGCGCGGCGTTCTTGGGCAGAGACACAGGGGCTGTCCATGCTTCAGCATACAGAACCCCTATGTCTCTGACCAGGAAGGCCGCGCCGCAGTCCCACCGCTTGTCTACGTTGCTGTATGAAACAGTGACGAATAGTATGGATAATTTCGTGCTCAGAGGGCTTCTTACCCATGCCCACTAAAAATGGATTTCAGCGATCATGGAACCCAACAATTATGGCCTTTTCGCGACTCTTCATCGACACTATTTCTTATGGAGGGCTCAGTTGCTACTCACGAATCTTGACAACATTCGCAAGCGCCTATGAGAAGCTCTCCTATCTTTACAGTCCAAACAAGGCAATTGAAAGCGACTCGAAATGCGAAGGAGCTAAGGATGAAATGTACGTCAATTCTGGAGAACTAAGCACAGCAGGTGGAATCAGTGGTCTATGTTCCAGTGCATCACCGTCCGATGACGTCATTGACTTTGTCAGTACGATTTCGATCCCAAGTCTGGCGTCACTGGAAGGCGAGGGCGAACCTTTTTGCGTCAATCATGAACATTTTCTCTATAAGGAAGTACGTTGTGGGCTTCAATCAAATAGCAATTTGCCATAGCAATTTACACCTCTTCAGGCGTTCACCTCGCTGGACAGATTGCGTAGCAATGGAATGTTATGTGATGTTGAGCTGTCTGTGGGTGATCATAGGAGCATTGCAGCTCACAAGGTGGGTATATTCATTTATTGCACACATGAACTGTATGTAAATACAAGTAAATAGGTAATGCTAGAAAAAGAAGCGCTAGAAAATAACAGAATAATGGAAAAGAAAAACGAAACATGACAGCCTGAAAATGATGGTCTCCGACTAGTTCGCTCCGCCGTTTTCCTTGTTTTGAGTACATAGCGCCTGGACTTGTCCATGTGAATAACACTTCAGCTTATCGATGTTGCGTTACCCTCCTCTTGAGCTGGCTGTACAATGAACAATAGTCGTTGCTGATCAAGTGGGTTTGCCGCGCCGCGTCACTCTTGCGGCGCGGCAGACCATCTGGGTGCAGAGGTTCTCGGGCATAGTCGGAATTGCTGCTTTGCTTATTTTATCCACTGTCAGCCCATCTATGCCTGCGTTCAACTAGATGAATGAAATAGTCAAAAGGGCTATCCTGATCACGCTCGAAAACCACAAGACCCAGCTAGTGGATTATCGGACACCTACCACCCGCGCGCGTAAGCCTGTGGTAAGGTAGTGAGTAGAAGACGCTATGTCCAGTCTTTTCCACATAAGAACAATTTCGCTCCGATCTGACGAGGGAAGGATACCAGATATCTGTGGGTTTTGAATGTCAATCTCATGTCGCCATATGGAATCGCGGACGCTGATTCTAAATATGTTGTCCTCCGGTGCTCAATGGCAAAACTGAAGAAGTTATGAACAGTTTTTCGTTGCGCCCCATATCATCCAAACGAACGCTTCTCGGACGATGTCGACATCAGACGTCAGACTGACGACGATATACGATAAGCAATCAGGATATTTTATCTTATAGAGTGGGCCACTTGTCACTACACCCGCCGTGCGGTAGATATCGTCCGAGAAGCGTTCGTTAGGATGATCTGGGGGGTAACGAAGAACTGTTCATAACTCCTTTCGCTTTACCATTGAGCACCGGAGGACAAAACATTTAGAATCAGCGTCCCCGATTCCATACAGTAACCTGAGATTCACATTGGAAACCCACCGACATCTGGCATCCTTCTCTTGTGAGATGACCGATAAGACGCTAAAGCAGCTCAGAGCATCCTGAGATCCAACTTTGCCTCTTTTTCCGCAACGTCTTCTGCGAACTTATAGTTTGCAGGTGGTTCTCGCTGCCGTGATCCCTTATTTTGAGGCGATGTTCGCGATGGACATGTCGGAGCTTAAGAACAGGAATATTATTATTCATAGTAGGTCTTCTGTTCATACTTTACCTCGCATTCCAATTATATTGTTTAAACTTCCATTACTTCGGCAGATCTTGAATTCGAAATACTTGAGTTGTTTGTTTCTTACGCCTACTGTGGTCGGCTTCATCTAAACGCGCAGAATGTACTCAAAGTGATGTTTGCTGCCAACTTTCTCCAGGTACTTGTCTTACATCTGCTATGGTATTATTGGAAATTCTTTGCTCCGAAAGTCCTGTCACCTACTCCTTGTTAGTAATAAATATTTCAGCTGAACCACGTCACCAAAAAATGCGGTGATTATTTACGCCGCCGACTGCATTCCTCGAACGTGCTGGGAATTCGTTCGTATTGTTCGGCGCTGAACTGCAGGTTGTTGAAGCCAATATTAAATTCATTTTTGTATCTATTGCCCCATCAGCACTGTGTTACGAGTCGTACGAACGGCTGCAACGCAGTCGAGGTGTTTTCTTGATAGCGTCCAAAATTACGGAAGAAAGCGCCTCATTAAGGTTTAAGGACGGGTATTCTGTAGTCATTACTCTCGTTGAAGATTATGTCTTCGATAGAATAAACTATTGGACCATGTTATTCAAATTTTTGAGTGGATCTTTCTCGTCAACCTATCAATTCCAGACCAGCCATGGAAGCTACGGAGAGATTTATCGAAAAGTATTTCAAGCTGATTTCTCGTAACGAGGAGTTCCTGCAAATTTCTGTTGACGATCTTGTCAGCGTATTATCCATGGATGGTCTATATGTGGAAGGAGAAGAAAAGGTGTTCGAGGACGCTGTGGCTTGGATTCAGCACGACCCTGAAGAGAGGAAGGCCTTCGCATCAAGGTATGATGAGGACATACATATACTCGTACTCTAATGCATGGGTGATTCATTACGTATTTATAAGCTTCCAGTAATTTTCTTCGTTTCAGAATCCTAGCTTGCATACGTCTGACCAATTTGAGCCCTTCTTTCTTGGCAGCTACTGTGGCACGGCATCCGTTGATTCGTGATGACCCAAGGTGCAAGGAACTGGTATGTTAAAATTTTTTGTTAATAAGGTGTTCTTCCTCGAATTTTTCGTTCAAAAAAAAATAAAATAAAACCTACTCACTTGTTAATCCTATTTTCTTTGGGTTGATGAGGCCAAGGACTTCCATTTGATTCCCGATGAGCGTTCATCATTGCATTCATTCAATGTCCAGCCACGCGTCTGTCGCGATTTGCCTTGTCTGATATTCGCAATAGGTAGGTAGATTTCTGGCATTCACAAGAAAGACGAGAAAAAAGCTTCCAAGGCATTTTTCCAACTCTTTAAAGTCTCCTGCGTAACCGCTGTAGAGAAAAAGTCCACTTGACCGTAATTTAATGGAAATGTATTGCTTCCAGGCGGAATCTCTAGTAAAGATGCCACGCTTTCCGAAGTCGAGAAATAAGACCCGCTCACAAGACAGTGGGCCCTAACCCTATCGATGCCTTCAGCGCGTGAAGCTGCTGGCGTAGCTGTGTGCGATGGGAAGGTGGGAATTCCTTCTTACAATTAGTTTGCCACTCATTTAAACGTCATACAATAGCGACTAATACAGTGAACTCCAAACGACGGTAGACAAGGTGCGGGATCGCGGCGCGGCGTTCTTGGGCAGAGACACAGGGGCTTTCCATGCTCCAGCGTGAGGAGCCCTTGTGTCCCTGCCTAAGAACGCCGCGCCGCGGTCCCACACCTTGTCTACGGCCGTTTGGGGTTCACTGTACATTAGTAACTGCGGTTAAGATCGTACGATCTGCAGCCAAATTAGCCTGTAGCATGCCAATAAGAACTCTCAATCCGAATCAGAACGATGGGAGGCTCACAGGGTCGTTGCAGCTGGAATCACCCTAGCATGTTTTCTTTTATTGAGCGGTGCGGTCATTTGTAACCGAGATCGGATTTTGGTTTTGCTCTCAGATGGGAAGGGTTTCTTCCGAGAATTCGAATCGGTTGAAGAAGAACGCTGGGTAAAGAAGCCGACAGAAGAGAACATCTTCTCTGCTTCTCCAAGACGTGTCTCAAATTTTTAAGGTTTACGTTGTTGGCGGGTGGAATGCTTCCTATTTGAATGTGGTCGAGTCCTTCGACTATGCTTCGCTTTCTTGGACGAAGGTACGTTCTATTCATACCTAGTTTATTTGTGGATATGAAGAATCTGCTCTCTTTAAAGATGGCTCCAATGCCTACAGCTCGATCATTTGTATCAGCAGCTTTTCTACACAAGGAATTGTATGTCTGTGAAGGGAGGTCCGAAAATGGAGTTACGAATGTGGTCCAGGTGAGTTGAGCAGCTCGCAAACTGATGGAGCCAAGTGGATTAAGGTTCGTCCGATTTAGCATTGTGATTCCAGTTGGGTTAACCAAACAGTGCTCGTTTCTATGTGCTGATATGCTGCATCCCTTACTTGGAATGTGGTTTAAGGTGTTCAACCCTGAAAAGAACAAATGGACATCAACTGCTGCTATGTACAAAAGTAGAGTCGGCGCTGCAGTGGCAGTTTTGGACGGTTATCTCTACAGTAAGTGCTTGAGTTTTGGAAGTAGAGCAAATTTTTGAAGGCGGGAAATACCGCAGAGTTCTTATCACGTGGTATCTGGTGATGTATAGTCTATTAGCTCAGGGAGTGCTCATGGGGAACTTTGTCTGCAATTACGACCGCAGTCGTATCGGCCAGCAGATCGGCTGGTTCGATCGGAAACAGTGGTGAAATATCTAAATGGAAGGGACCATACCACTGGCATGAAGAATAGGTCGAATCAGCCAATCGATTGGCCGGTATCACCACGGTCGTAATTGCAGACAAAGTCCGCCCATGGGCACTCCCTGAGCTAACAGACTACATATATGGAAGCAATACTATTCATAGACTAGCTCTACAGAATTAATCTGCACACAAAACAGAAATTTCAGTAATGGGAGGTTCCGACGGGAATTCAGCGCTCTCATTCGTAGAACGATTTTCGCCGGATAAAAAACAGTGGGAAAAGGTCGCTGCGATGCGATCAGAACGGCTCCATCCAGCGGTAGCCGTACTGAACGGAAAAATCTACGTATGCGGCGGGTTGGTTGCTCTTACCATCAGATTTTCGAGCCTTTTCCAGTGTTGGTGAAGGAACTTGGGTTACAACCGTCCAATAGGCTATTAATCTGCCTTCGTGAAGTTTTCTTCTGCATTTACTTGTTGTTTTTAGCGTGAGCCGAGAATATGGGTCTTACTCTTCTTCCTCAACCATTCCACATTTAATGTTGAACCAATTGTAGATTGGCTGCTAGTAATAGCCGTAGTGACCTGTACTTCGAAAATGCTATGAAAAAGTGCAGATATAATAACAGCTCACGCCTATATTTAAGCACAAACGCCTGGGAAGACCTCAACAGTGTGGAATGCTTTGACCCGGCCGTAAATCGTTGGTTCTCAGTGGCTCCTATGAAGGTTGTCCGCAGTGGTTTGTCCGCAGTTGCATACGACAATGCGATCTATGCTATAGCTGGGTATGTTAAAAATCTCTGAAATTTCTTGGCTCGAGTCCACGGGTTTTTCTTATAGCAAAAATGACTTCTCTACTTTGGCTTCGATGGAAGTTTATCATAAAGACACGAACGAATGGGAGTTCGCCGCTTACCTCACGTCCGCCAGGGGTTATTTGGGAGCGGCGGTTGTGCCAATTTCCGCTTCCATGTTGGGTTCTTGAAACATGATGTTCTTTTTTTCGTCTCGGACGTTTATAATGTTCTTCCTCGTCTCATATTGTTTCTCTCGGAGGATTCCATTCTTTACGGTTGTACCTGTTATTTCCACTTTGTTGATGACAGTGGTAAGAAACACTAATTATCTCTACTATGCATTTAATCTGTATGTTCACATCTTAAAATTTGTTACCCTTTGGTCGTTTATCAAATTAGAAGCATGAATATTGACTTTAGAACGGCAGGCATGGCTCAGAACGTTGAAAAATCAAAATTTAAAGCAAAGAAGGTCAAGAATCGACTCTGCATGTTGAACCAGAAAAAAACAACTCTAATCATAGGAAGAGAGGGAGTTTGATGCGTTAGCCTCCTTTCAGAAGGAGGTGCCCATCGCGCTGCTCGAACACATGCGTTCCACGTACAGTGTGTATATTTCGGGGTGGCGTGTGACCGCACCGCGTGCAATGACGCGTGGGGTGCTGCTGGCAGCGCTCCAGCATACAACCAGGTGAGTATAGATCGCCAGCTCGCGTCGTGGCGTGCGGTCAGGCAGCCAGTTGGAGAAAGTGAGCAGCATGAAACATGAGAAAAAAGATGGTGTCCGCCGCTTTGCGGACTCGAATGGGAAAATAGAACTACTGAGAATACTAATTTAGGTGCGGGTAATTAAGAATTTATTCTAAAGAAATAATAAAAATAAGCAGCCAAAATGATCAAATGAAATTTTTATTTATTTCATAAAGTAACTTCGAAAATTAGGTGATCCATTCTCATGTTGCGGAAGTATTACGTGCGATCGGGCAGCCAGTTGGCGGATGCAGAAAGTGAGCAGCATGAAACATGAGAAAAAAGATGGTGTCCGCCGCTTTGCGGACTCGAATGGGAAAATAGAACTACTGAGAANGATGTCTGAGTTAGGGCAATTTACACTGGATGCGTGCGACTGACTCGCGTGCGACTATATGATGAAGAATAGGGGCTAGTCGCATCGCAGTCGCATAGCAGTCGCACGCGCTTGCTGCCTCGCGACGGCCGCGTTTTCTTTTCATTGAGAATTTCATGCCGCGTTGACCAGTCTTCATCGAAAATCTTTCGCAAATGGATGCGTGCACCTAATAGTCGCATCTGGTATAAATTGCCCTATTCCCAGTTCGCCACCGTTGGCATGTGCGGATTTATCGCGTGCAACCGCGAATCCACCGCGGATCGGCTCCATACCGCGGGTCCACCGCGGGCAGAAAGTTCAGAGTATTAGCGCCCGTGCCAGAGCAGGTCACAACCTAAACTCCAGAGTGTAGCCCACTGTGTTTTTGATACATCCTACCCCTGGCACTAACCTTAGTATGATTTTTGTTTCAGTTGCGAAAATTTGAGGAACGTTTGCATGGATTTTTTCTTAGCTGGAATGGAGACGACCACTACAACTCTTCGATGGGGAACTCTACTGTTAGCAAAAAACCAAGATATACAGGTACGTGATAACCCTCAAATTGTCTACTGGTTCAATCTGCTCCGCGAACCCCTATGCGCAAATATCTCACTGGAAGAAGGTTGGTAGCGTCGGAGCGTATCTCAACAAGGTTTATATTGTGAGTCAAAAAGAGGTTCAATATTCTCTTGTCAAATATAATATTTGATAAACACGAGTCACACGATCCCAACTTACACATCTCCGAGTCAAAGCGTCTCAAAGCGACGTTTCGACTCGGAACCATGTGCCACGTACTTTGGGGACAGCAGGGCACAATAAATTTACTGTTATCTACAAGAATATAGCTTCGCAGAGATGACAGTGACATTGCGCGAGTCCACTTCACCAAGTTCTTCAAACTTCTTCAAATCGGAAAAAATAGAGGTTCTCGGGCTCTAAATGAGTGTTGATATTTGATTGGTGAGTTCCCTTGTTATTTTTTCCCTTTTCCAAGTTTTCGTAGAGATGAGGCATTCGATGGATCTCAGTCTTTCAAGTTTCATTCACTCTAACTGGGAATGGAACAATTGTCGGTCTTTGATAAAGTTGAAGATGGCTAAAAGAAGACCAAAACTCCTAACAATAAGATAAAAATCGAAGTTAGCTACCCTTATGTACACGACTCGGTGCGTTGAACACGACTGTGCTACCAGTTCTAAACAATACATGCTGGTTCTCGTACACACACAAACACACAAACAGTGGGCGTCAATGGCGGTGACCCGTCTGCGGCCTCGAACAGAACGCGGCGCGACCGCGCCGCTCGAGCGAGAATCCTTCCTGGGATATCAAAGTATGGGGTTTCTTTGATAGTCATTCAGTTTTGTTACTAGTTATCATCAAATATGATGAACAACTATCAAGAAAACCCAGATAAGCCACGTGGCGACGATTCTAGCGTGAGCGGCGCGGTCGCGCCGCGTTCTGTTCGAGGCCGCAGACGGGTCACCGCCATTGACGCCTACTGTACGTGAGCTGCTGGAAAAAGAAAAAGGATATCGTCGATATTTATCTTATTCGCTCCTTTCTTTCTTAGCTCGTCTATTTCAAGAATAAAATGCGAGCTGAAATTCTTTCCGTCCTTGGTACAAATGGCAAGCCGACAATGTCCATCAAGGACAAACTTCCCTATACATGGTGTGGAAATTTTTGCAATAATCCTGTATTTTCCTCATTGACGAATGCTTGTTGCAGCGCAGCGATCAAAGAGATCCAAAGGTGTGCGAATATTGTTGGAACCAATGTGCCTCATCGCACCCTGAGGGACACAAGTATTGGTCATTTCAAGATTCCCGCTGATACTCTCGTCATCGGCCAAATTCATAATGTTTTGGCAAATTCGCCAGTTTTCAAGGATAGCGAGGAATTTCGTCCTGAACGGTTTCTAATGGAAGATGGTGTCACTCCTAACAAGGTTCGGGATTTCTTGAAATGCTAACCGGTGAACAGTCACTTTTAGTCATCATTGTAGGAGACCGTCGATCAATTCTGTCCATTCTCTATAGGAAGAAGACAATGTGTTGGTGAATCTCTTGCAAAAATGGAATTATTTGTAGGTGTCCTTACACTGCTGCAAAACTATAAGGTTACTATGGTTCCGAGCATTTTCTAGATCGTTTTGGAGGGACTGTATTATTATCTTCTACGTTGAAACTCGAAAACTTTCAGATTCAACCAGTGATGGGAGGAAATGTGGATATGAGTGTAATTTACACTATTACATTACTTCCGAAAGAGCAACCACTCTGCCTCACACCTGTCGCACCTGAGATCAAGTGACTTTCAATTTTCCTTGGTTTCAGGTTTTATGTATTGTGTTGAAATGTGCTTCGAGCACGAATCGCGGGCTGTTTTTGACCAGTTATCCTTTCGAATTTAGATTTTCACTTATTTAGTGTTTTTGTATGAAGTGATCGGAATTTGGGCATGTTTATCTTCAGAATTTGCTCTTTTACTATCACTTTGTTACTTCACATTGATTTCAGTTGGAAAGGAATGAAACTTAGTGTTCACTACTTTACTTTTACTCGGATAGTGATAAGGCTCAGCATTCCTGTACGAAGTACACTGGAGGTTCTACGAAGCTCAGTGTCTTCCTGAAATAAATCTTCCACTAGCTCTTTATCTCCTTACTTCAATTTCGTTCCTAAAACAACTAAAGCTAAGGTTGACTGCTTACTTCTACTTCTAGAAGAACTGGAAAAGAAAAGCTGATGTTCATCACTGTCCATTACATTACTAACACGTTTCATTATTCACACCCCTAACACATTTCAAACTTGGCCTTGAATAGATCGGATGATACAAGACCCTCGAACCACTGGAAGGATTAAATAAAGTTTAAACAGAAAGTTATGGATGCGTTGGCTAGAATATGAAGGCCCTTAAATATTTGCATAATCAATTAGTGGAATAAATATTCGAGACTCTGTAATAACCGCAATTATGAACTTCCTTTAGTCATGAGAAATTTGTGAAGGAATTAGGCACATACGGTGTTCGAGACATCATTCAGCATACCGCCCGTCTGCTCCACCGTGCCGCTCATACATCATCACGGTGGCAGAGCACACGGCTGGTATTCTGTGAAGCATTATTATCGCCAACATGGCCGAGTTGCCCTTGCTCGAAATGGCAGAAGGTGGGAATGAGGGTAGGCCACAACGCATCTTATTCAAACGCTGGAACACATCTAATCTCTTTAGATCTTCAGAATTTCAATGTCAACTCTCGTAGATATTTCTTTGGATATTTCATAGTTGTTGGCACAACTGTGAAGTATCCAAAACGATCCAAGTCTTGGCTGAAGCACTAGAAGTTCCGTTTGTGTTGTATTTAGAGGAACTTGTTTGCCTCTAGCTTTGCCTGATTTCCTCGATTATTTGAATAATTGCGCGATCACGGATTTGCTTTAAAAGCTGCAAAATACAAGAACACTTCTCGAATTTCTGTAGACCTTTATGTTTCATCTGCGCCAATCTTTCTAGGCAAGTCAGATTGTTTCACGAAATGATTTACGAAGACAATCAATTGCGGAACCGTCGATTAATTGTGACACGTTCTTATTCATTAGCGATCAACGATGTGCCTTTTTGTAGTGTACACATTACTGCGCCTTGTCCATCGCTGTACGCAATGGTGAAAACAATCGACAAATTCACTGAGAATGCTCTCGCTACTGCTGGTATTCTCCATCACTATCATTGCTCTCTACACATGGTTATTTTATGAAAATGTCAAACGATACCCAAAAGGTCCAAGACCTCTACCATTCATTGGGAATTTGCCCTCAGTAAGTGCTCTTTTCACATACTTTAGTATTCACTGTTCAACAGCCTTCAAGAAGATTGCATTCAGATGGATTTCCACAAAATCCACGAACAATTTGTCGATCTGTCAAAGCAATACGGTAACGTGTTCACTGTCTGGTTGCCCAGGCCGTATGTAGTAATCATGGATTTCGAAAACCTGAAAGAAGCGTTCGCAAAGAAAGGTTGACATTTTGACTTTGGGATTCTGACTTCCTCCATGTATCTATCTTCCACTATCCGCCACTTCTACTCTCTTCCATGTGGAGAGCGATTTGCAGTAGATCCAAGAAGTCATAATTACCATGTCATTCGAGGGTTCCTGGAGCATCATTATATTACTTGTCCGCGAAGTTGGTTTACATATGGTGGCACTGGCATGGTAAAGGGGAAATCGTGCCTGTGAGCACTAGCAATATCCTTGATGGTTTTACCGCATCACACATACTTATTTGATAATTACTTGCGGTACTTGTCAGATAGCATGTATAATTGTATCATTACATGTTCATGCACATAACTCATAAGAGTACATCTGTGGGAACGAAATAACACCGCATCAGGTTAAGAAGAATCTTTGAAGAAAAATGCAGCAATAATTTTTCTGTAGATAATTTATTGAGAAGATTAATTTCGAAGCATGATCTTCTGTCTGCAGAATCGTTGATTCTTGCTGCTAAATGGAAAACCCTCTATGGAAAAGGCTATACTCCGACAGAATTTTTGAGGTGACGACTTCTCTGGAAGATCTGGCCTTTTCCCTGACACGATATTCCAGAATGTTGAGAATGGAGGAGTTATATCATCACAAGTGAGGATTCTAATTCATCTGTATTCATCTATAGTTGTATGTAGTGCTTTGATCGTTCTGTAAAGGGTGACAACTGGAAAGAGCAACGCCGCGCTTCACTACACATTCTGAGAGACTTTGGTATGGGCAAGAATCTGATGGAAGAACAGGTGATAGAAAATTTGCTTTGACAATTTAATATTGTTCACTTTGATATCATCCCGGACTAATTGCGATCGAAAAAGTACAAGGAATTGGTGGAGTCTAATTTTTGGCAAGAAGTCACTTTTGCCAGCGCAGCTATTTTCATAAATGGTGTGAGTCCCTTAAGATTCAACAACCTCGTCAGGGATGTTCTTGCTTGGTCCAGCAAGCTGTCCGCTCTCTCGATATTTGCGGAAACTTTCTGAGGAATTTCCGAAATAGAAGGAGTGTCTGGGTCGAGATTGTCTGCTGCGGTGCTGTACTTTTCTAGTGCTTCATCGACATTGGAGATTTCTGCATCAATCGTAGCTCTTGCTTTCCGGATTCGTGGCCGAAGGCTTCGTACGTAATCATGACGTTGAGCTCCTTCTGTTGGTTGCTCCAGGATGTTCGTAGTCCATACGTCGTTGTCCTTCTCGAGCAGAGCAGTGAGCCGGTTAACGGCTCGCGTGAGAGTGCCTTGAGGAGCAGACAGTGAAGAAGTCATGGGGGACAACTGGATGTGCAGAGAAAGTGTGAGCGTGCCAACGACAAGGACCTTGCGAGCAAGACGTCACACATAAAGCTCGAAGAAGCTTAAACTCACTTTCCGTCGATCTTCGTCGTCCTTCAGTGGAGCCGATGCACCATGTATCGCCACGCGGGACTTCGAACGCCTTGAGGAGATATAGAATTTATCCTGACGTCACCAGCACAAAGAAATGGGCAAAAAGCACAGTGTGATCAAGCTCACTCTTTTTATACTGTAGGTGAGGGCGGAGTCGAGCTCGTCGCTCATCGTCATTTGATAAAGCTATGTTTCCTATTCCTAGCACTGATCAGCAAGCTGATAACAAAACTAAGCTATGGTCTGGTAGCGCACACAGGGCCCATGATCTGACATTGTCCGCAACTACGACCACACTTGTTTCCAGCGATTGGAGAACGCCACAGAATTCCTTTTGAAGGAGATGGATGCAGCACGCCAAAATAGAAGGAATGATACCAAATTCCACATCAAAACTAATGAAGTAGGCTTAGAAATCAAGCGGACGTAGTTGCGGACAATGTCACATCATGGGCCCTGTGTATGCTACCAGACTATACAATATGAGTCATAACATGGAACAAAATGGACAAAATAGATCACGAGTAGAGACGTGGGTCTCTACACCCTTACTCTCACTTCCCTCCCACTCTTGGCCAGGTTTGGTGGGAGTATTACATACATATATCTAAACATATAAAGGGGAGCATATTAGAGTATTACGTATATCTAAACATCTAAAGGGGAGGATGGTTGTGGCGTAACGGTGGAATAGGGCAGAATACGAACTTAGCGGGTATACAGCGCTGAGGAAACAACACAGCGTGAACAGAAAATCTGCCACCTACGTGGGACCGTGTATATGATGTGCATTGGATGCGGTCAGCGGTATGTAGGAGAGACGAAAAGACCGCTCAGGAAAAGAATGAACGAGCATCGAAGGGCTTTCACACATCCACAATCTAACCCCAGCAATAGTTTCTCCAGGCACCATACGACGGTGCACACACGAGACCTTGTTCCGGACTTTTGAATTAAGGTGTTGTAGCGTCACATTGGAAGAACGCTAGAAAGAAAGATCATAGAAGCAACAGAGATCAGGCGGTGTAAACCGGAGATTAACAGTTGGGAAGAATTGGTGGAAGCTCTAAAGTTCATCGCTTGACCGATTGGGGAAGTGGGAGAGGTGATAGGATCACAACATCACGAACCTTTAAATGCCCACTGTGGTGCCGAGACGAACCCATTACTTCCCATTTCCCAGCGAGTACGGTGAGTGAGAACAACCACAACTTGCTTTGTTGGCCGATCTTGTGCATATTGTAAAAACTAGTGCTAGGATCCGAGGAAGGAGACAGTTGAACTTTATGAATGTAATTTCAGGTTCTACTCTCTGCACAAGGATTTTTGGAGCATTTGTCTAAAATAAAGAATAAGGAGGAAATGAATTTAAGGCTACCAATACAGGTCAGTGATATTTTTGACAGCATGCGCACATCATTTTCGTCGGAAACAATTACAGGTTTTCGTAGCAAATATTATCAACAGAACTCTGTTCGGTTTCTGCTACGAGTACGACAATTGTAATCGTTTGATGGAAGGAATAGAAGCAATGAACTCCACCGCAATCAGAATTAGGTTTGTTCTCAGAGATGATTTCCATGAATATCCAACAATCAGGAATTAAAATGTTCCAGAAGCAGCAAGCTAACGTTTGCCGCTCAAATGTTCCCAATCATTAACATCTTACCGATTTTGGGATACTTTGCAAAAGGAAGGTTCGACAAGAGTGTCGCAGTGGTGAGAATAATTTCAAACGCAGAGAACAATTGTTTAAATGTTAACCTAGTGCTAACGGAGTGCTAATCTTGTTCTTGTTGAGATCTGCGAACACCTGAAAGAGGATATTGACCGGGCGCTGAAATCCTACAGTATCGATCAGGAACCAGATTGTTTTGTGCAGGCATATTACCAGAAAATGCAAAGTAATCCCCAGCTGAAGTGGGTTTCTTTTCTGGAATCAGTCCAGTACTTTCAATCTATTAGAACATTTATTCTTTTCAGCTTTGACAATTTGATCAATGTATGCATGGATTTCTTCTTTGCTGGGATGGAAACAACTAGCACAACTCTTCGATGGGGAACTCTATTCTTGGCAAAACACGAGGATGTACAGGTAATAATCTCTAAATATGATGTCGACTTTGAGCCATTTCTGCTGACTGCTTTTATCTGAACTTCATGAAAGGAAAAACAGGAGAGAACAAGGGAAAATCCTTCAAACTGGCAGAAAGCAACATTTCGCAAAGTTTCCAAAATTAAGGCTTTCCAAAGGATTACATCATCACAGTCTAGGTTGTATTTAGAAACAGTAGAATTTGATGCTCAAAAAGCCAACGATGAGGTATTTGCAAATGAATTTTGCAAAGTACTCTTCAGCGGTGATGTTAGGAGTAAGCCGCCAACTGAAACCGTCGTCAAAAACTATTTTTATTGTTGTTTTGCTCGGAATTTGAGAGTTGAATCAGTGCGTTTGGCTGCACCGAAAATCTGCGATGAAGGTCTCCGATAAATTTTTTCGTTATGTCGCAAGTCTCCAGGGCGTATTTGTGATCAGAAAATATAGCAAGTGCAGTTCTATAAAGCGGGACCGAACGCGGCGCAAAACATTTAACGGTACTGCAGAGAAGTGGGCCAGTAAAAAACTCAGCCACTAACCTATGGCTCCCTTGTATACGCAACGTTCCAATCTCTTCACTTTTTAGGATAAAATGCGAGCAGAGATTTTGTCCGTTCTTGGTACAGATAAGAAGCCAACAATGTCTATCAGAAACAAGCTCCCATATACATGGTGAGGAATTCGCTTCAGAAATATTCGATCTTTCAGTTAACTCAGTAATTGTTGCAGTGCAGCCATACAAGAAATTCAAAGATGCGCGAATATCATTGCATTCAATGTACCTCATCGTACAGTGAGAGACACAAGCATTGGTGCCTTCAACATTCCCGCTGATACTCTCGTTATCGGTCAAATCCATAATATTTTGGCCAACTCGCATGTTTTCAAGGACAGTGAGCAATTTCGGCCTGAACGGTTCCTTATGGAAGACGGTGTCACGCCTAACAAGGTGGAAATTTTTCTAATTCTTGTATAAAACCTGAGAATTCTTCTATGAAATCATCAATAAGTACTCTTTTACAATACTACTATATAATTTGTTTTGAAGGAAACCGTCGATCATTTCTGCCCGTTTTCCGTAGGAAAAAGACAGTGCGCCGGTGAATCTTTGGCAAGAGTGGAATTGTTTATTGGCATTGTTACTCTGCTCCAAAACTATAAGGTTAGCGCAGTCATCCTCGTGGCATTCTGTCGTGTCTTGACAATGGAAACCATCGTTTATGTGTATGAAGCTAAGGTCCTCCCATTTTATGCAAAAATTCATTACTCACACATAAACTCAGAAGAAATTTTTAGATTCAACCAGTAAAGGGGCGAGAAGTTGATATGGATGTTATTTTCACCATAACATTGCTTCCAAAAGAGCAGCCACTTCGCCTTAGTCCAGCCAGGCCGGAGATACTGTGATTCGTGGCTCTAAGCTCCAAATCGTCCGTAATAAATCGGAAAAGGTCAACTCAAGTCTTTTCTTCATTAAACGATATTATTTTGGATGCCGGCATGAGATATATCCTCAATATGAATATAACCTACTTTGATGACATGTCTTCACCAGAGTGTTGCTCTTGCACTCTCTCATCACTCAAGAGTACGATGTGCCTTACCAATTGATATTTCACAAATGCCGTTATTATCTTACGCACCTCCGGCTTCTATCTCCTTTTTCATGTCATTATTATTGAGGCCGCGCTGTCACTGCTCCTGGCTCCAGAAAAAATTTCTCTGCAACAGCAAGTTCATCACTGCGATAAAAATTGTATTGTTCATCAATGTTTCAGCGACACAGTGGAAAAAAATGGTGAGATCAAACTAACACGTCCGTAAATTCGAGTCGTCGAGTCAGCTGTAGATATTTTCTTTCGCGTCTTTTTCTGCACATATTACTCTTCCTCGCTATTCGATATCATCTGTCAGGTCATTTTTCATGTTTATTTCACGCTGAAGGTAAATGTAGCCGTCAGCATTGCCTTGGTATTTCCATTGAAGGGTACGACGCCCCTATCACACAACTGATGTATCATATCTACGGAGAAGTTACATTACCCGTCGGTCTAACTAATGTATACTCTAATAGGGAGTGAGAGGAGCTATCTTATGGTAGTCGCCATTGCAAACGTGAACGTTTTTCGTAATTTGCGAAAATCCAAACCATCTATGTGAAATCGTGGCTGGTGGGCTAGGAGTTGGTTAGTCCACCCTCAAAACTGCAATTTATTCACTAATTGTTAGCATAGTGCATATTGGTCGAACTTGTTATGGAAAATAAACGCTATTGATCGCATTCAAACTCTAGCAAACACCAACAAACAAGTCTTCATTTTGTCAACACTATCTATTCGAAGTCTTAGTAGAAACTGTCAGTAGAATTGTAGCTTTTACATTCGCAGTTGAATTAAGTTAATATGTTAAACGATTATTCTGAGTAAAACGATACTGCATCAAAAGACATGGTGGTGGTCGAATTGCTCCTGATAGGCAGTATTTGCTTGTTGTGCAGCTTCCAGGATTCAGGTCCCTAAAGTAATATCTCAGAGCTGATTTGAATGTCTTACTCAATTCCTCATTAAGTGAATAATATTGCGATCACAACACATACTCTTTCTAGTATAAGACAAGTGAGTTGAGGTATAGAAGGTCTCTTCTTCATTTTAGTTTTATCGCTCCCAATAAAGCGCTGAACAACGGCGTGAAATGTGGCTGGTCCCACGACAACAATCAGGTTACCTTTAAACTGGTTTTGCACCCTGCAAAAATGAGAAATTACCGCCTCGGACGGAGTTTCACCTATTTAATTCAAGGTTGCACGAGTTTGCTTACTTTTCGAATTCGCCGAGAATTCTTACAGTGCTGTTGTCGGTGCTTTCTTTACTCCTTATAGGATTCGACACTTTTACAGTGATATCGAGTTTCATAAGTTCCATAGCGGTCATAAAGTCAATCTGTACACGAATAGGATCAACCAATCCCTCACGTTTTCTCTTCCATGGAACTTACTTTACCGTGGCTGAAGTCGTACAGTGTCTCATCTATTGTGATAAAAGACTTGTCACCTGCAATCATTTTTACATAGAGATCTAGCAAGTGACTGTCAACGGCTACAACTGCTTAAGACGTAACGCTACATTTGGAAAAAATCTGTTTCTCACCACATTTTTGAAATGGGTTGAACTTTTTTCAGGTAAAATATTCTGTAATTTTTTTGGAATGAGCCGTGTCTGTCCGGCGATGCAAAGGGCGAGAGATTCTCTTGGCGAGACACTATGCGGGGTAACATATTCATTTCAATCCTACTCATTGTAAGACACTTCATTCGGTTGACCCGCTCTAGAATTACCGGCCGGGGAATCACCGGATTGGGGCCAGGTCGGCAATGGTAGAGAGGATGTGCCTTCGCTCAGACGGAGTTGCGCTGAATTGAGTGGATACAGGCGCTACTCATCCAAATTTAGTGCTCAGCTTAGCGTTGTCCAGGATTATCCATCGATTGCTCGTCAGCAGCGTGAAAATCTCTGGCATATCGGCCATTGGTTCCGTAGCATCTCGTTCAGAAGAGTTCCGGGTTTGATGTCGCTTCGGATCCATAGCGAGCCATCTTAGCATAAAAACAATACAAGCCTGTTTCTGATCTAGATTCTCATCAGAAATAGCAAAAGATGGCTTCGTGCAAGAATTTTGCCACATTTTCGTAGTGCTAGTTTTCGTCGGCAGAGTTTGAATCAACCTGCCCAATGTTTGTGGGAGATTGAGAATCCGCTGCTTTGGCCACTAGCCCATCCGTGCTTCTGAACTATTCTCCTCGGCTTGTGTTTTCATCCTTTGCCCCCTCCCTATCACCAACCAACCATTCCCACAGGGCCAGCCGGATTGCCATCATGGCCATGGGTTTTCCGGTCTCAGGTGTGGCAGAGTCACCAGCCGGCGACGGGCTGTAGCCCGACCGGTATGCAACGATGAGCCAGTCGTCGACCGGTAATCAGCACCCGCTCGGCCTGTCGGCAGCTACTGGGAAAGCGGGCCGGCCGTACCGAGTGTCTAAGTAGTTGGAAGTTTAGTCATCATCGATGTCAAATTGGATGGCGCAGTTGGTATGACAGCAGACTCCTGAGATCCGTAGCATGGCCCGGTTCTCAGTGCTATCCAGATTTTTACGTACTCAAGACTATTAACTATTGGAGACACATTGCAAGGTTTTCGTTGCGATACATTTAACGAGTCTTGCATGGGGCAGTACATTTGAAGAACTATGTTTCACAATACTCGTGGGGGAATTTCATCTTTAGCAATACATTTGTCGGCCTTCGTTTGCCTTTGCCGTTTGCCACGCAAACCTCGCAAAATCGCCACGCAGCTTCGGAGTTTGCGGTGGCCAACATTGGCTCACTTTCGGTGTCGGACTCGTTTGTGACTTTGGTTCCGGCGCTATGAATCTCAAATGTACTCATTGTTAATGATCATTTTGCACAAAAACGATTTTTTAGACTCACCATTTATTTCGAATGCTCTCAAAAACGTGAGATGATCTAATTTCAAGAAAATCTGTTACGAATGTTATAGCTGAAGCGATGGTTTCCCACCTGTTGCTATGAAAGCAATCGCAGCTGCTGTTTGAGCTGATGCGAGTTCAGGTGCCGATATGACGCTTTCCCACTTAATGGATGTATCTCTTACCAAAGCTTTTCCAAGTATCCTCGAGGCATGTTTTGCGAGCTTGAATGATTAGACAGGTTTTCCCTTCATAAAAACAAATGCTAGATATAACTCACCCGCGTAATCGGCGGATCGACGCTATATAATGACAGGCCTTTTGACCTCATAGGGAGTTTCACTGGATGATTAAGATCCTTGGGCGTGTAGTGATCATGAGACACGCACGATGAATACCACTTCGGAAAAGCCTAGAAATCCTCGTGGGAGATAATAGGAGAAGGTTTAACAACTGCTTACACATTGTTCTTCAACAGAAACTACCTCGTTCATAGACTCAGCATGCCGAACGACAGCAATTTTTCGTCCAACGCTTGGCGATTTCGTTGTTCCACACGCTGCAAGTCTCATAATATGACAAATCAGAGACGATTGTAGAAACCAAACACAGTTTCCGAACTTCCCAGTGCTTAGAGGTAGAGTTATACGTGTTGGCATTGCTAGCAGAGCCGAACAGACTTACGTTCTTTGTCTGTCACATCCACCATAGTATCCATATCTGAGTTTACTATATCTTCAATATTGTAGTATTTCGGTTGTGCTGGCCTGGCCTGATTTCCTTCGCCCTCGTGATGACTGCAACACCCGTATTCACTCAACTGCATAAATATACACTGCCCCGTCGCTGTTCTTATTTTTGGAGACATGAGACCTTCTGTTAACTACTCAGGCAATAACACAGGGCGACCCGACGGCGAGTACAGGGTGACCCGACGCGTTATCCTCGGGTCGCCTCGTATTCGCCGTCGGGTCACCCGGTATTCGCCGTCGGTTCACCAGCCCATCGAAGTTAACAAATACCGGTTGAAAGCCAAGAACAGCCTTACCTGCGCATCCAGTGCTTGTGACTGCTTCGCGCAAAGAAGATTTCGACCCTAGAGTGCGCCAGAAGGAAAATGCAAACTTTTTGGCTCCTATCCTCAGCTTCGTCGCAGCAGTCAGATCCCTTGGGATTCGAACCTACCCTTCTCATCGAACTTCGTCTTGCTAGCCCGCCTTCTTATCCACTCGCCCATTCGTGTCCTCACACCGCGGCTTTTTGATATAGTCTTTGTCAGCACCTCCCTAGCAAATCCGACAATATGAAGGTCCACCTCGCCAGATTTGGCGGTGCGCCAGAGGGATATGTCTAATGCGAGTCTATCGCGGTCCAACGCGTAAAATTTCTTATTTAGAACTTCTGGAGCAATTACTCCGCTTAAGTGACAGTCAAGATCTTTACTGTCCATTTTACGTTCCCGTTGACTGTACGTACAGGAGCACCCCAATGGTCCGGATTTTCATACCGTCCCCCAAGAATGCGAACGGTGATGTCGGTGAAAAACGCGGCTTCGCAGACAGTTATGGAGCAGGGAGAAATCCCATGCAGCACAGCTTCAGACAACTTAACTGATGGCCCCTATACCTCCATTTAGAACCGCTATCATTCTTTTTTTTGCCTTCAAACGCTTCGAAAGTCTAAACCACAATGTGCCTAGTTCTTGCTCAAATTTCGCATGCGGATTAGAATTTGCTCTTAGCTCTTTCGTTCTAAAAAACTAGAATAGTGCACCTCCCCACAAGCCCCATATAAAAACTTTTGAAGGACTGCTGTAAATAAGTGCTTCTGTTCTCCCGGCCGCCCGAAGTCCTGGCAAAATTGTCTAGAGGCGTCTATAAGTTTTTTTTTTCTTTTGAAATCTACGAATATTCAGAAAAACACTTCTGAATTGATGAAAACGCTACTTACTGTTCTGCTTTTTGAATATATTCAATGTCACGGCCTTTTCGTCGCCTTCGCATAACATCTTCGTTTTCTAACTCCTGACTGAAGGTGTCTTCTTTACATGGACCAGCTCCAGCATAAATAGTCCTCGGGTAGCCCGGTAATTCTGCTGCATTCCCTCGGGTGGGCCGGTGGTTCACTATCATGCCCTCGGGTCGCCCGATGCTTCATGCATTCTCTCGGGTCGCCGGGTGGTTCATTTAATTCCGTCGGGTCAGCCGGTAACTGGCCACGCCCACAAATTAGGCCGTCGGGTGGCCCGGCCGGGCCAATTTGGTCGTCGGGTCGCCCTGTGTTATTGCCTGAGTAGTAGTATACTCTTGGCCACCACCATCCAAACGTCTGATTTGGCAGACATTGCCACGCAGCCGCCGCACTGCCCAGTCGCGAGGCAGTTGCGTGGCGCCGCTGCTAGCAAAATGAGGCGTGTCTACCACGTAACAGCATTACGACTGAGTTGCGTAGCGGCTTCGTGACAATGTACATCGATGCGGGTGAGCACGATAATATTTTCGCTTACCTTCTACCCGTCTTAATCTCACTGTGATCCTTCCCTGCGTCCATCTGTTGCTTAACCCTGAAATGAATCCAGGAGCAGTCTATTGCAAATGCACATCTACACGAACGCCAACTCACCTTGGTGTGGCCTCATTGATATTGGATTCTTCTGGATCAGGCGCATACTCCAAATGTGAACTGGAACATGATATTAACGCTTTGAAAACTCTTCACACCCAGGTGACGAGTGGATGGAGGTACGTGTGCCAACGAACGTCAGGGAGAAGCAGTACCCACAATTCTGCACCCATGACTAATAAGTAGACCTCATGAGATGATAGAGTCGCAAAACTGAACTTCACTCACTCCTAATCTATCAATGGTTAGAAGATAATCTGTTTGCTAAGCTAAGCCACGATAAGCCGTCCACTATCAATAAGCTGACTATACATACTGTCAAGTTGTGTGGCGATACATTTGGCGAGGATTGTTTGATAGCCTCGCAGACGAGCTTGTCAGCTGCATACCCACGCAATCTAAATATTATAACTCAGTTGTATCACCGAATGGCCAAATGTATTGCCACACAAACCCCTCCAAATGTATTGCCATGCAAGACTCGCCTAGGCTTTGCTTCTCTACCACCACGCAAGCCTTGCCTTTAGTATCGCCAACAAAACTTGAACACGCAAGTCGATGACACAGAGAAACGTGCCGCAAATCTGATATTAAGAGTTCGCTATCTGAGCGACAGCGCCATCCGAGCCTACGTCGACCATGACCGAACCTCCAACTAAGAACTCAGACAATTGTGCCGTCGAAGATCATACTGAACCCCATCGCACGCAAACTATTTGGGCTGAGGAAGCGGGTCTCGACGTTCTGGAAGAATAGTAAGTGCTGCGTAGGCCCCTTCCCCTTCCCCCTCGACGTGCTGCCGTTCGCCAGAACCTTTATAACACAGTCTAATCAACAACTTCACATTCACTCGTTGTGGATGTTGCAGGTGGCTGTGGGGGCATGTGGAGGAACTTCTGCCAAAACACGTGTCGAACGCCAGCCGTATGTGGGGGTAGGTGCCCGCAATTTGGGGTCCACCCCCAGGTACAACTGACTCCTTTTCTACCTCCAGTCGACCCCCACGAATGTCTGAGAATGAAATGATTCAGACATTCGTTGGGGTGGAATGTAGGTGGAAATGGGTCCACCCCCAGTTGTACCTAGGGGTGGACCCGAAATCGTGGGGCACCTACCCCCGACAATTGAAAGACGTTNGTTCTAGTTTAGTGGAAGTGATGTTTCTAAGACTCGCGTTATGCTTCACTTGGACTATGGAACCCCTGCATCGCCATCGCCACTAACATCAATTCCGATATGTATTGATTCTGGGCGGCGCATCGCTGACATCGCTGCTGCCCGAGCCGCCACTAATCGATGCGTATCAAAGTCGTTACTACCTAGTCAACCTCAGCGCGAGGTGCTACGCTATAAGAGGGAAAGGATTTTGAATCGTAAATCTTTTTTTTTGTTGCTGTTTGGAACAACAATTGGATTTCAGTCCATCAGAGGCCGCATGCACCATTGAGATTACACAAGGTCAACGTGTAAACGCGACCCACATTTACCCGTCGGCAAGCGCACCACCACATTTACCCTGGGTAATTTCAATGATGCATCCAGGCCCAGGTTTTGCCCACTTTTGGTTACTTGACAAACTCTTCGCCTTCGCAAACTCAGACATTCGTGGGGATGGAGGGCAGGTGGAAATGGGTCCACCTCCAGTTGTACCTAGGGGTGGACCCGAAATCGTGGGGCACCTACCCCCGACAATTGAAAGACGTTCCCCCACGTGCTCTCGCAGCTGTCCCCCGAGCACGTTATTGGGTTCCGGCGGATGGGGGGACGACCGGGGTTATGCACAGCACGCTCTGCTCTTCTTGGGCGTCCAGATCTCCCCCACCTCAAAAAGTGGGCGGAGCGACTGGGGTCCTACCTGCCCATCACCCCCACGAATGTCTGAGGAACATATTATCACGTCAAGAAATCCTCTCGCCTTTTCAACGCACTTCCAATTACGGCTTTCTCCTACAAGTTGCTCCGAGCCATCAAGTTCTTTGTTGTCACTCTTCCACAGAGTGAGGTGCTTTTGAGGTAGCAACATGACTAGAAACATATTCTGAGATGGTTTTCTTTTGGTTCCGTTTTTTTTTGCAGATATACTCAGACATTCGTGGGGGTGGACTACAGGTGGAAATGGGTCCACCCCCAGTTGTACCTAGGGGTGGACCCGAAATCGTGGGGCACCTACCCCCGACAATTGAAAGACGTTCCCCGACGTGCTCTCGCAGCTGTCCCCCGAGCACGTTATTGGGTTCCGGCGGATGGGGGACGACCGGGGTTATGCACAGCACGCTCTGCTCTTCTTGGGCGTCCAGATACGCTTCCCGTACCTCAAAAAGTGGGCGGAGCGATTGGGGTCCTACCTGCCCATCACCCCCACGAATGTCTGAGGAACATATTATCACGTCAAGGAATCCTCTCGCCTTTTCAACGCACTTCCATTTACGGCTTTCTCCTACAAGTTGCTCCGGGCCATCAAGTTCTTTGTTGTCACTCTTCCACAGAGTGAGGTGCTTTTGAGGTAGCAACATGACTAGAAACATATTCTGAGATGGTTTTATTTTGGTTCCGTTTTTTTGCAGATATACTCAGACATTCGTGGGGGTGGACTACAGGTGGAAATGGGCCTACTCCCAGTTGTACCTGGGGGTGGACCCAAAATCGCGGGGCATCCACCCCCGACAATTGAAGGACGTTCCCCCATGTGAACTTGCAGTTGTCCCCTGATGGAATGGAACGCGTTATTGGGTTCCGGTGGATGGGGGGACGACCAGGGTTATGCACATCACGCTCTGCTCTTCTTGGACGTCCAGATAAGCTCTCTCAACTCAAAAAGTGGGCGGAGCGGTTGGGGTCCTACCTGCCCGAATGTCTGACAAGGAAAGTGCAAGAGGCCAGGCTGACAGATCGAAATGAAACCCATCTGGCTTGGATTCTTGCTTAACATGGTCCTCCAGCACATATTTCATTTTTGCCCAACGTGCTAAAAAAAACAGATATGGCCGAGTGGTGAAGGTGCTGAACTGTTAGGCAGAGGGTCGAGGGTTCGGATCCCATCATGTGTGTCCGTTTTGCATTTTTGTTTTTTTATTCTTCTACGTTGTTGAAATCAGGTTTGGAAGATTAGGACATGAAACCTATCATTCCAACATGGTTTAATGCAGGTGGCTGGGCGTTCGGCTGGGTTCTGATTCGTGATTGTCCTCTACAACTCAAAACCTTATCAATAAGGATAGGTTTTATGTACTAATCCTTTAAAGTTAATTTTAACAACGAAGAAGGAATAAAAAACAAAAATGCAAAACGTATACACATGACGGGATCCGAACCATCGACCTTCTCTGCCTAACAGTTTAGCACCTTCACCACTCGGCCATATCCGTTTTTTAGCACGTTGGGCAAAAATGAAATATATGATGGGGAACCCTGTCAAGCGAGGATTCAAGCCAGATAGGTTTCATTCCGATCCGCCAGCCTGGCCTGTTGCGCTTCCCTTGTGAGTACATTCTATAGACCAGTTGACGCGCACTTGCACATTTCCTGAACGTGGGACCAACGTTCTTTTTGAGAAGGGTGCAACCGCATAGTTCCTCGCGGTTGTAACAGGAATACTATTAGGTCGTCAAGTATGAAATGTCTGATTTTTTGAGTGGTCAGTTTGACAGCTGGTATCTGCGGGGATTCCGCAGATCCATTCTCATCTTTCTTCCCATTATGAAGGTGCATTTTCCCTCTCTCAAAATCATCTATTTGTTTTTGGTCAACTTTAAAATTCTTGTCTGAGAAGAACTTCTGTGAAAGTACTCAAAGACAAAAAATCGTATCATTTCGGAATATGGCTTCCATCGCGGAGCCTGTAAAGCGAGGACAACTCGAAATACCGAAGAAATGTTTGGAGAGGGAGTGGCTAATAAAGAACCGGGACATCCATGTTTCAAGAAATTTCTATCCCCTCATATAAACCTGCAAAGTGAGCGTTGTGATGAACCTGGATTGCGATGAGTTGGAAGCTGTGGCTTAAGCGGATAGGAGTCAAACTATGCCAGTAAATGCAGCAAGGTTTGGCGTTCGCAACCCTATACTATTCAGGTGTTCAAGACAATACGACAAGGTAAAGTGGCTCGATGAACGAATTTTCCACAGTTTGATCCCCAAAAATTGGTGCCCATTTTTGACCATTTTTTGAAAACCGCGCTGCGTAGACAAGGGGAGCAAGGAGGGGATTCCACCTGCCATCATTGCACTGGCCAAACTTTGCTCTACTTCACCACAACTTTTCCCAAGAAATAGTCCACTTCCTGGTAGAGAAAATGTTCCACTTTCAACATGATGTTGGAAATGCCCTTCGTCGTTTTATCGCCACTTGCTTCCGAGGCTTCTATACCGCTGGCGCAACCATGCTAGCATAGGGGCATATTTGGATTGCTCGTACCTCATCTTGTTGGAGAAACATTACTCGAAACTGTCTCACTCGAAATCAGACATTTCATACTTGACGACCCAATACTAATAACAAAGTTTCGGAGAACCGATGTGGAATCTGCTTTGGGAAGATTTCTGCTGCCGTAGGAGAGGAAGAGGAGAAAAGCAGCTTGCCTACTTTAGGTCTAGAGAAACTTTGTAGAAGTTTGTAAATTGTAGGAGAGTGTTGTAAGGAAATACGTCGGAAGTTTACACCTTTCTACGTCTTTCTCCTAGCGAAGAAAGTTTCTCCATTCTCTCGATGACGTTACTTCGTCATCATCAGAACGTAAATGAGTGACAACACAATTAAATGGATAAGTAACAGAATGAATATATGAATGGCAGAAAAATGAGCGAAAGAATTACTGTCGGTCGTGGAACAGCGCATCGAGAACCGACACCACTCCCATGTGGTCTATTGGTTAGGATTCGTGGTTTTCACCCACGCGGCCCGGGTTCGATTCCCGGCATGGGAATGTTTTTGCATTATTACCTAATATTAACGATTGTGCAAAATTGAAGTCCACAATGTTACATAGCCACATTTGCGTACGTAGCTTGCTTTGCTATGACATTGCTCTCAGATGTTCTCTGATAATCTTCCTCTCCTATATCTTGAGTGTTTTCAATTCGAAGAGTATCCCTGACTCCGCCAATTAAAATGAATCAAGAGGAACCGGCGATATAAGAGATAAGGATCCTGGAGATGCTACGTATCGATTGCCACGTGGATCGCCATGGATCGCTGCCGAAGAGAGTTCATCGCCTCTTTCGTCTGGAGTCTCCTACTTCACTTTATTCATGTGGCGACCGCCGGCGGTCGTGGCGATGTCTGGGGATACTCTTAGGTATAAACTGGACAATTCTGAGATGGTAGTGCTGCCCGAGACCCAGCCTTCACCGAGATATTACAAGTACAACGTCAGTTCAACATTTCAACTCAAAGCACGTTAGTACGAATTCTCAGGTTGAACTAAAGCTGGAGTACCTCCTTGGAGCGCGGACAATGTCGGATATCAACTGCTTCATAGACTTCTTTATTTCTTAGTAGCCTATCTCTTCATTGGTGTGCTACCTCTAATTATCATTTCTTTTTCGTTTACTTGGGAAGAGACGCTAAACAATCTGAGTGATTGCGTTGAAAAAGAGATGACGGGGGAACGGGATCGTTGATTTTTTCCTATAGGTCGACACCCCAGGGTCCGCGCAACTCGATCCAGTCTCTGTTGAACTAGTGAATAGAGAGCTTGCAAAATCCGAAAATCTCTCCGATTTGGTAAGTTTCAAATATCTAATAGGGTTCAGTGCACCTAGATACACTAAATTACGTCGAAATCTCGGAGTTGAACATTTCCGTCGGTGCTGGCTTTAAGGCCCATAGCATACTTCACAGCGAAGATGTCGCTCTGGAGAAAATGAATGAAAATGATGAGAACAGAATGCAACAAGTTCTCATATCTTATCACCCAATTTGCGTTGGATAGCATGCTTGATAGGTGTAGCTGCATGAAAGCTTTCGGTGCTGAACGGTCTACTACTCTGAAGTTTCTTCCCGCCGCGATACGTGGCCGATGCGCGGTTGCCCGCGATAAATCCGCACACGCCCGCGGTGGAATATCGGGAGTGAAGTCAGTCCCGCACTATGCCCGCAAATGCCCACAGTGAATTCCCACATTCCCGCGGTGAATCCGCGGTATCATTGGTACCCACGGTGGATCCGCACATGCCGCATGGTGGATCCCCACATTCCCACGGTGGATCCGCAGTAGAAATGATAAGATACATTAAGAGCGCAAGTACACCACACGTGTCGACACGTATGGCCTAGTGGATGAGAGGGCGGACTACCAATCAAGCACTCGAGATAGTCGGTAAGGTTCAAATCCTGTGGTAGAGAAGAGGAGGAAGGACGAAGTGGAAAACCACAATTTGCATTGAAATTTGCATTTTTCTTTCTTTGTTTAGCACAGCACAGATTCACTGTTTTAGTCAAACTATCGCATGCAACACCTTTCCACGTAATATTTGCTACCGCTAGCATGAGTAAAGGCCTAATAGTGATCGCACATGCCCTCAGTTAATGCGCAGTATTTCCGCGGTGGACTCACACACGCCCGCGGTGGCCAACCGACTTCCCACCTCGGATGAACCACGGATCCAGAAATTCCAGAGAAATATCCCCGTAAATATCTCATGGTCTACCTCGTGATTTGTCGCGTTTTTGGAGTTCTATTGCTGTTGGAGTTCCACATCAACACTTCAGCTATGAATCCAGTTGAGAAACTCATCCTTCTCATCCTCGTCATATCATTTCGCTTTATTTTCTAGGAAAATTCTGCTCTAGGAGAATTTCTTCTTTAACACGGTTCCGTCTCTGAGCCTCATTTCTGTTTTGGTTTCTGCGAGGGCTTTATGTTGATGTTTATTGCAGTGAGCTTTCGGCATGCAATGCCTTCGTCAGGCCTTAAATTCTCAAATACAATGCAAAGTTACCACAGATAAGCAGTGGATTCTCAACAGTACCGTAAGGAAAGACGATGGATGATGACTCTAGATCCGAGTGGTGATGCTATCCTACATACATGAATCTTTTAATAATTTAGTAAATGGAATTTCTTTTCCTTGAACTTGTAATTTTTTTTAATTGCTTGGAATAAGTTCCATTTTATTTCCAATTTGTCAGGTCAACCTGCCCACTTTTAAATATTAGGTTGGGCAATAAGTTCGCGCGGTTTTTAGGGGCACTAGAGGTACTGCTTTTCAGGAACAACATGAATCACAGCAAGTCGTTTACGTAGCCCCTGTCTTCCGCTGTTAATGCTATCAGAGACGGAGCAGCTCCCCGATTCCCTTTCCATGAAAAGCCACATTGTTTGGGATGACCCAATTTGTGACTCTCAACTGCAACTTCCCAATGGAGCTCCGAAAATTGCTTAGGAAAACAATCAAAATAAGTGGTTAGGATCTGCTTCAGGCTTGTAGAGGTTGTATGAGTAAAATTACCTTTTATTCTAGAATGTCGGATACCGTTTAAGTGGAATTTGCCATGAGGCCACGTGCCCTCTCAATGGGAATTGTCACGTCGTACTGGGCCCTTCGAAGATCTTTCGCGAACTGAACTAGTTGAACTCAGTTGTCGCTAGAATTTATCATTCTTAGTCGTTCTTCTTTACATCTAGAGCAAAACCTGGTGCGTATGCGTTAATGTTCTTCAAATTCCACATTCTAGTAGGGGGACATCCTCTGGGCTAAAATTAACCTCTCTGAGGCGAGCATCCATCTTTGCGCCACCTTTTCAACTGTAATAGCTTCTCTTTACATGTCTTGGATATATTTGCGTTTTGAATTGCATTCGATCCACAATAGAAGTCAAATAGCAGAAGTGATAGGAGGTTGTCGTCCTAGTCGAAATGGTGCTTCACACTCCAGGCGACAGAAAATGAGGTGCAGCGAGAATTGTGGAATTCGGCTTGAACATTTAAAAAGAGTAAATCAAGAGCTACAAAATGGTTACCGATACCCAATCAGACATAGTTTGATTTCCAGTAAAAAATTGAGGTGAAAAAACCGCACGAACTTATCGCCAAACTCAATAGATCTGGTTTAATGAGCTAAGTTTGAGGTGTGCAAGAGCGGTCCCGTCCGCATGCTTCTTGGGAGACAGAAATTTCATGTATTCCATCGCTAACGATTAAACTAGAAAATTGAAGAAAAACCAAACTAGAGGAATATTTATCTAGTTTTTACCATCGCCATAGCGAGGCTTGCAATAAAACAATTTATTCGTTACTCGTAACAACAAGTTGCACAGACAAATGTTTGCAGTTTCCAGCTAGACTGAACTTATAATAGCCAAATTAATATGAATGCACTAACACTGTAAGTGAATGCATGTACCACTACGTGTGTCGTTCCTGTGTGAAGGACGAAGTGACCGGGGGGTATTCTCTAACAAATAGGTGCAAATAATACGCAAGTTATCACCGAATAACGGTATGGCAGGGCATAGCGCCAGATTGTGACTGTTTTGAGCGGAAAGTGTGGTGACTTCAGGGCTGAAGCACATCACACCAACTGCAAAACACTATACGATACGTGAAAGCCAATACGAGACTGTGGACACGTGGTGATGGTATTTATTGTTGGTCGTTGATGTTGTGCTCGTCAATCACCTCTTCCGGAAATTCAAGCTCCCAAATTCGCTTCAAGTGCTTTCCCTTGACGTCACGAGGCGTTCCGAAGCCAGTCATACCCTGAAACGGGATGAGATATTGATTGAAATGTGATCTCTATCTCTGGTGAGGAAGTGTTCCACCAATAGATCGCACTCAACGATATTGCGAGCGTATCTCGTCAATCCGCAGCTATGTGCGTCTGTGTGCGCAAGCCAAACTGTGAGCGTTTTCAGCAAACACTGTCACAAGAGCAGCAGAGAAGAAACGTTGAAAGCGGACGGGTCACATGCTTTACTGGTTGTAAAGTAAGTATTAATCCTGAGCACTTGTGTAAAGATTAATATCTCCGGCAGCTGAGCCGTCGCGCCTCTTACGAGTTGAGAAATTTTCCGGACCAGGGCTTTCACATTTATTTTTATGAGGATCTCGACGTTCTTCTTTGTTCGTTTAACTTGTTCTTAAATTTTGGAACTGCCTGCAACTTATTTTTGAAAGTACTATAGGTTCAGAGGTCAAATGCATAGTTGAGATTACCCAGAGTAAATGTGTTAACACGCCTTAAGTTTACCCATCGTCAAAACTGACATAAAGACGGTAACCCTGAGTTATCCCAATGATGCATCCAAGCCCAGAACATGAAGGTTTAGTTACCCAAGTGTCAACTTATTTTTACACCATCCTGTATCTCCTGGATTTTCCAGCTATTTTCCAGGAAAAGCAAGATCGATAAGTACTACGTACTTAAGCTACTTCATAACTATAAGTTGCTATGACCGGAACAATGTCGAAGATCCAACATTAATCACAAAATTACTTGCTTAATGCAAAAGAAGACATGGACACCTACAGTGGGCGTCGACTGCGGTGGCCTTTCCGCAGCCTCAAAACGCACGCGGCGCGACCGCGTCGCTCGCTCCGATATCCTCTCCGGGCAACAAACTATGCGGTTCTCTTGGTAGCTAGTTAGTTTTCTTATTAGTTAACATCAACATGTGCTGAACAACTATCAAGACAACCCAGAATCGCTGCTGCGGCAGAGATTCCGTCGTGAGCGGCGCGGTCGCGTCGCGTGTCTTTCGAGGTCGCGGAAGGACCACCACTATCAACGCGCACAGAACGTCCAGTCCAATCTGTGATCCATGAAAAATTGCAAGAATGGTCCTAAGGGGAACAAAACATGATAGAAAAGACGAAGTTTTCAGCTTGTCTCATAAAGAAATAGTTAGGAAACAACGGTCATTTCCCATTAAGGGTACGAGTTTTCTGTGTCAAAACCCCAAGTACTGAATACTTCCCCAGTACGAGGCAGATAGAGCCGCTAGCGTTGGTTTTTGGTGAAATTTGCAAATTTGAGCTCGTTTCAACGATTTGGCTTTGGGCGGAACATCCCGAGCAGCATACACATACTAGTGGCGCCATAAAAAACGTTATAGCACAGTAGGGCGTTTTGTCTGCAAAATCTAAGTGTCACGGTTTTTTCCTTCGAGTAGAGCTACAGGGGTGACGCACCCCTCACGAGCCGCAGCGCATCCGCGCGCGACGGTCCGCTCGCCTCGCCCAAAGCCAAAACATCAAAATGAGCTTCCATATTTCACTTAAACGCTATAGAAGTCAGCCCTGACGAGTCGCATCTGCAGAAAACGCCGAATAAGAGACATGGACACATAGTTGGGCTAGAGCGACAGGACAGAAAAACGCTTGGACGACGGTTAGATGAACAACCTTTTGACTTTCGAACTGATTGGTGCCGGATTGGAGTCGAACCGTCGCGTCGCTAGATCGCAGCTGCTCGATGTTCCACTGTTTGCCGTCGTCGGCGAATTCGACCGCAGTTTGAACGTTTCTCGGCATTCCGAAGCCAGTTTTACCCTATACAGACACGGGACATGGACATAGCACAAGAACGGACGCACAATGTAGGTTACTAGTTACCGCTGTAGTAGCGTTAATTTAGCAGTATTTTGTTTAAAATAGACAAATACAAGTACTACGCACATTGGTGACTCTCTGAACAAGGAACACAAAGCCGAGAACAATGATACTAATCGATAAATCGATCGGTAGCTTAATTTGAACAAGAATGAAGCTCTCGAAATTCTCCAAAGGCTCAGCTCACCAGAACCTGCCTGATGTTGTCATACACTCAAAGTTCTATTTGCGCATGGAATTACCCATCGTACGACGGTACTAGTTGCTAAATTGTATCGCGCAGGAAAACTGGATTCCTACTGGAGGTCCCGCAACGAAAAAAAAGCATTGAGACTCTCAGGCTGGGGAATGCTTCAAAATTTGGCACGATTCTGGGACAAATTCTAGGGAAAATCGATGCAGACAAACCCTCTGTGAATCGAATTGGTTGGTACCGCTCTGAAGCGGCACGATAGCGTCGGTCTGTCTCAGTTGACGAAGTGTCCATTTTCCTGGAAAAGCAGGACATTTAGCACGAAAAAAATGAAACAAAAAATAGAAACAAATAGAAAAATTTCTCGTAACCTTCGAGGAAATATCCCCTAAAACTCAGGAATTGTCTAAAAAGCTCACCATCCCTTGTTCTTCTTTCGTTCTGGTCTGTTGAAGGTACTTCTACAGCGGTTACTTTGAGTCCGGCTTCTTAAAAAGCAAAATTGGAGCTAAAGAGGGTTATTACGCCGGAAACTCCTATTTTTGGCTGAAAAAATAAGGAAAGAGAGGAGAAAGACACATGGGAATAAGGGGATGTACAAAAAATGCCACATATAGGCGGAAGCAGACAGCCAGAGTAACTGTGCCGCAGTGTCAGAGACGCAGAGGAATTGCGAGGAAATGAACGGGTGTTTCCTATTACGTGATATGAAAATAGCATAATATTCAGGTTTTTTGTGTTGATACTAAAAAATAAATAATTCCGGATGTTTTCAATAATTATTAGGCGTGATAGTAGTGCAACTAGGGCGAAGATCAGTTACTATGATGAATACTAGCCGCTAGCGAAGTCGAATAACCAAGCAGAGTATAAATAAAGTGAAAGCTCACCGTGAGCGACGGCAGTCTGTGGAGCAGCCATGATTCGAACTGAGGTTTGCCTACCACAGCACAGCGCTTTTCTTCCCTCCTGACCTCTCCACCTCTCCTATCACAAACAGCCTGCAGCACTCTGTCGTCTCCACGCCGACGCACGCGTCTCCGTCGGATCGCGCGGCTCGGATCTCTTCGTTTAATCCGGTTGTGAAGTGAGTTCTCCGCGTTTTCATGTCTGCGCCTCTGCACGTGCGTGACTATCTCGCTCACGCCCCACACCTCCACACCTCTTGAGAGCGATGAGTCACACCGTAACATCTGGCGCTTCTTCCAGAATGACGTATGAAGGGTATTTCCTTCGTATTTCTCGTTGTTTCTTCCGGTGTTTTACAAAAAGACAGCTGCCACAGCTTGTGAGTTACTGCCGACCGACGAAAAACAACGCTTTGAAGTGATGTTTGAGCAATTCCACTAGGCGAGAGCTTCAAAACAAAAACGGAGCGGAGGGAATTTCCGTTTTCCTGCGGATATTTCACAGAAAATTGGGGATAATTGATTCGAAAATGAGAAATAATTGACTTAATTTTATTTTTCTCAGATTTCAAAAAGCTATACTTCACTGTATTCTTAACACATTGCGGACCACGTGATGCACATGGTGCATCACGGCCAGTGGTCCCCTTATACTGGTTTCATGCATATGTCACATTACTTTATGCTTGCATGTTGAAAATTGCACTTTTTCCGATGGCCCTTTTCAAGGACCGACACGTTGAAGTATAGGAAACAACGAATCAGGTTGGACTGACCGGATTTGAAACGTTGATTGACCACCCATGCAAAGATGTGCTCGGTCCGCAAATTGTTAAATGAGTTTGTTTGCATCTTACGATCACGTAAAAACTGCAAAAAAGTCATTTCATCTCCAATTTTAAAGCGAAAAAAGACAGCCAGTCTCTCCGCTGGTTGAAATTTCTTTCACTGTCTGCGTCTCTCATCACTATGCTCTCTCGCCACTCCTTAAAAACTCAATCATGAGCGTTGAAAGTTTACATTGAAACTTGAAGGAACAACTCATAGCGACTGAATTCGGTTGGCATAAACATCAATGTTCTCCCCAATGCTCAATTCTGGTAACCACATCCAGCAACATTGCCGGAGATTTCGAGGAATTTTCACAGTTTTCTTTCCATCAGTACAGCTATGTTACATGATTTAATTAGTTACATTGTTTAATTGCCCAAGTTTGAAATATTTACTTTATATTCTGCTACTATTCTATATTAACCAGTGGACCCCTATGAGTGGACGATTGGTGAGCTCCTTCCTTCATTTTTCTCCTGTTTTTTTTCTAGCTTAGGGCTTCCCTTCCTCTACTGACGAGTACTAGGGGAAGCCCTATGCTTTCATTCTAACTTGCGTATAATGGTGTAGTACGAATCGGAAGTTGGCTGTTGTTTTTCTTTTTTTTCCTTAAATAGTGAAATTTAGTATGGATGATTGTTCTGCAGTGTGTCATTTCCTTATGTACATCCTTGTCACTGCAGGTGTCCATCGTTTTCTTCGCGAATCCACCGATCCACCCGCCATATGTCTCTGCCTCAGATCAGCTGGTCTGCTCTTCTGTTTTTCGGGTCATTTGTCACTTATAAACTTCTTCCTCCTGTCTGTCATTTTTAGTGTGTCTGACCGTGTCTTTCTGCGTTTGTCTGCGTCTCTATGCCTACCTGTTTTACTCCCTGGCTCTCTGACTCTTCATCTCTTCATGAGTCGGTCTTTTTGTTTGCCTGTCTGCTAATCTGTCTGTCTGCCCCCTTTCTTCCCTTGAGATCTCTAAAAATGCAGCAAAAGGTTCTTCTCACAAGTAGCTGTGCAGCTTTTCCTATTTGTGAATTTCCTAATTTGAGCTGGAGAGATTTCTGGTGCACCTGTTGTTTTTTTTCCTGGATTTCACATTCCGTTCGTTGCGACACTTGTGCCAACAGTTGTTGAACACATAATATTTTCCTCCATTCTGTCCGATGACCAATAGGTAAGTTCAACTGTGTTAAACTGGAACGTGTACGACCTAGGCGCTGCTCCAGGGAACCGGTGTCTACCAGTGGCGGACGCATACAATACGTATAAAAAGCCCAAATTTTTGAAATTACTTTACAATACATATAAAAATCTTGTGTTAGTTTCTTTTCATTTGTTTATTTTTATTATTATTTTTCAAATATTGATTATATATTATTTATTATTAAAATAAATATTTTTATTAATTTTATTTTCCGTCTGGGTCCCCAAAACGGCGGAGACCCCAATTTTTCTCCCACGCCCCCCCCCCCC
>JARK01001347.1:1111914-1123325 GCA_000688135.1 Ancylostoma ceylanicum | reverse complement strand
TGAACATTAAGTACCCCCCCCCCCCCACGAAAGGCTGGTAGGACGGCACATTGAAAACTACTGCTTCTGTTCGCTTCTCACAAAAAATTGATTGGCAATGTGTCGAATTCTTGGCGTTCTCTCACATGGCTAGCAGGGGGTGAGAGAGAAAGCCACCATAGGAATGCGATAGAAAAAGGCGCGGCAAACCGTGGGTTTTGTAAGAGGCGCCTACAATAGCCAGCTGCCCTGCTACATCCCCGCTGAAGTAAGAAGTCCTTCCGTCTAGTCCTTGTATCAGTCTGTGCTTTGAACAAATGTAACATCACATCTTGAACACTGCGTTTTTTCACGTGTTCATCATTGTTTTCTAATAGGTTTCATTCTTCTGTTCTTCTTCTGACATATCTTTCACTGTGGTCAAGGATTAGTTTATCAATGTATTATTATTAGCTTCACGTTGTTTGATTGAAACCTCCCCTGCAAAGAAGGCGGAGTTGTTATGCTGGTTTAATAAACATGGCTAATTGCTGTTTATTCTGTTTGTGGTCCGCAAGGCGATGGACCTTATACACTCTTATTTATAATCAGTGAGGTGGTGGACCCGCAGTTTAGAAAACCTGGTCAGCAACTATTCTATAACTTCTATTCTAACTAGGGTTGTTCGCCAAAATCTTACATTGCCTCTTCCTGAACGTAGTAAACGATTATCTTCCAGTGTGAACCCTGAAAAGTGATTGAACGACCAGCTGTAATTGTTTCCTCTCTCTGTGGAACTTTTGTATCAAGCCAAGTAACACCGTTTCTTCCATTTATAAACAAGTTAGCTCTCTATAGAGTAAGAAGCGCCACGATACTGTTGACTAGTCTGCTCAACAAACATGTTTAACCCATGGCGCTGCGGCTCTCTCGAGCTAACTAGTTCATCGAAACAGAGAAGTGCACGTGTTTATAAGCGCTTGTAAGAGCAGGATATTTACAGAAACTCAAGCGCGGCAAAAAATGCCAGCTGCTGCTCTCGCATGCAACCCTGCGCATTGTCACTGGTTTAGCAGGTGCTGTCGTCCAGCGGAAGTCCAAAAGTCTGGTCCCTCAAGCAGTGGAGGTCCATTTCTCACGATCTAGAGAGTCACGAATCAACACTTTGCATGGAGAAGCTGGTGTCTGGTAGCGAAGTTTTTCAATAGGTAAATTTTTTCGAAGAATGCTGAACCGTTTTTACCCAGATTGACTTCCAGAAGTTCATAGTGGCCGTGGAGAACCAAATCTCAACCGAAGCAGGCAATCTTCCTCAGGAATCGCTTGGATTAGGTGCACGTTTTCGTCGTACCATCCTCCTTCTCCTCGTCAACCCCAACCACTTGAGCTTGACGCGGGGTCGTCGGCTGGTTTGACGCCTAGCGCGAAGTCGTTTCTCAACAAAGACGTTTCGTACACAACAAACACAGCTGCCGGTTGGTTCGTTGCGAAATCTTAGGGCTTGATGTCGAGGGAAAATCCGCCACCATCCGTAGATGCTTCATCATAAATTTCGCTTGCATGCGGAGACTTCCTGGGGATTCCCGCTTGGCGACGTGTTTGCAGACAACATTGCGGAAACGGTTGTTCGTTGATCGCGTTGCGAAACGATCAGCACTCATTTAAGCCGCATAGACTTTTTCACTGCATCATCAGCAAACTACATGCAGGTCCTCATGCGTACGCACGCAAACGTAAACATTGGGGTGAATCATTGATGAACAACGTTTCTTTTTGCTTCTGAGAAACCAGTATTTCACGTGACGCATCAAGTCAAAACCGGAAATGGGCTAAGGCTTCTAGGAAATACTTATTGTTAGCTCCAAATTTTTTGACGGGAAAAAGCTTATCTAACTCTTGTTCAATTTTTCTCGTTCCCAATGACGCAAAAACTGTGTTGTGTTGAACGTCTTCGATTGCCACGTAAGTGCTGGCGGTATGTTATACTATATTGCAATGAAAAATAATGCTTTAAAGTACATACATGAGGACGACAGCGTAAAAAGCAGCAAAGAAAATGCAGTACAGCTCCCCAAATCGTTTTCATTAGTGGCCTCTTCATGAAAATTCTTTATAGAGATTTATGCTAAATAATTTATGCGAAATCTTCCTACAAAGTAGATTTCTTTGTGCAGATTTGTCTACGATTCTGAGTGAGGTAAAGTTTCAACCCCCTGTGCCAAACAGTTCGGAATACATCGAAGGATCAACCGTCGATGAGCCTCGGTGTATTCATGTGGATATAACGTATCAATAGGTTCATAAAATGTTCTTCGCTAACGTTCTGGCATTCGACTTTCTTCTTCGCCTTTTCCGAAGTCTCAAATGGGGCATTCCATGAGCCACTGTCGCATAAATCTCTCCAAACCGGACCAACAAAATTTGAGGTCCATTTTTTAAGCTACATATCTAACTGTGGGATCCAATGCACACCTTTCTGATGGCATAGCACTGATGTTACGGCTGTACTAATGATCGATAAATAAATAGATAAATATGCGATACATATGTGGTCGCAGTTCTTGAGACAAAGCGCTTTCCAAGGTAGGGCACGAATTCCTCCGTCATGAAGAGGCCTTTCTCAACATAGCAGAAAATGTGGTGAGCAATCACATTTGTAAAGAAATAAGATTCATTCAAAGGGATTAAACAAGAGGAAGTTGTTATGTACCGCTCTAGTTAAGGAGGCAAGAGGATTGCGAAGTAATCCCTAACAGAATTCAAAGAAATAGACTGATAACTGTCTTTAAAAGTAGGTTTTTGGTAGCCAAGCGTTGTGACCTGAATCGGTCCATTCCACGTCCATCAATTATAGAAGTTACTGGCACTTTTATGAGAAACTGAAGGTTCAAGTTCAAGAAATGTACACGACATCGGGAGTTGATTACCACACTGCTGGCTTACATTGACCATATGTTGACCCGACTCATGTGCCACCTATCAACCAACAAGAACTCGCCAATGGAATGAATATTTCTGTCCCAACGATTCTTAACTAGCAAATTCTGTTGACTTCCCCCACGTGAGATCGACAGTGTAGTTTTTCCATAGCACAAAATTCTATAACAACATGTACAAGGCTAGTACGTGGACCTATTACATCTGAAAAGAAGAAAAGAGCACAAGAGTTCAAATGACATTCTCTTGTAAACTGATCCATGGCTATGAGGAATAAAAAAGGGGAACTCGGTTGATACACAGGTGCTCACCAGGGATATGAAGTGTTGCACCACAAAACGACAGAAATGTCTTACAATGCCACTCCTGAAGGGAATTCGGAGAAAATTGCGCATGGAAGCCTATCTCATACAGCTTTTCGCACATTGGTCAAAGTTCCTGTCGGTAATTTTTGTATCTGAGAGGAAGGCAACTAAGAGAAAATGTCACTGCTGCCGCAAGCTCGTGTCTTATAGCTTCAGAACAGTTTTAATAGTAAAACCGTCGCAATGGATGGGTTCCTCAGAGATTTCCTAATAAGCACTCGGAATAAAATTTCTCTCATTTCACTGGACGGAATCTTTTCTTATGATGTGCTGCTATTGGTTTAGTTTGTTTAGTTTGTGACCATTAGAATCAGTTATATCGTAGCACTGCAAATACGTTTAATACATGGGCAAACATATTTATTCAGTCACTTATTCTCCTCGGTGAAACAGCACGATGATTGTGAGTTTCATCTGCGAAGATCCCTTCTTCCTTAATGGTGCGGACGAGCATTCAAAAATATCGTCCGTTTTGTGTCCTTGGAGTCCCGCAATATTATGGAGCCACCTTGTATGCAGACATCGTATACACATTATAGTGAACTGGATCCCTTCCACTGGATACAGGAAGTAAAGTATCATTTCAAAGGATGGGTTGTGTTTTTATGTCATCTTCATCAGCATGCTTACAAATCCTCTGGAGTAATTTTGCATCCAGATGTGCATCGAGGTATTATGAAAATCTGAACAGTAGCATTGCTAAAAAAAAAGGAATAGAGCGGATGGGTGGTCCCCGCAATGCTTGCTATTATGACAACAATTGTATGAAAGCTTTGAAAATGTGATCACTGAGCACAAAATATTGAAAGTGTGGAGTGGAAAACGTAGAAACTCACCACCAACCGCAATAATACTAGCAAAACCTGCTTCACCAATATACAATTAATGTATGTACAGCCTGACGAAGTCGCTGGAAAGGATTCTCAGATCTCATTGTCGATTAACACTCAATCGACAATGATCCGCCCTTTTCTAAACTTTCCAGATTCTAGACCTTCGTGGTTTTTTGTACATAGTAGACCACATATTCATAGTAGAGCACGTTTGTAGACTAACTAGTACCCTAGGAAGCGTTTTTACTTTTTGTAGTCGTTTTGTTCGATTGTTTTTTTTTCAATTGTCATTATTAATGCTATGTTTTCTGAAGTGTAGGTTTTGATCTTGATTTTGATCTATTTTTGATTCCTCGATCTCTAGTTGGCGGGAAAGGTGCCGTATAAAACGGCGCGTAGGTTTTGTCAAGTGGCCTCTATTACCAGCCTCTACTATCACGAGCCTCTCGACTCACGTGCCTTTTTAGTGCCTACTATCTACTCAGATAAATTGTTCCTTAACCCTTGTGTCCTTACCGTGCCATACTGGTAGAAGCCAGTAATTTCTCTAATCATTTCCCTGGAATCCGGAAGTTGGAGGCCGAACCGGGAATCCGGAAGTCATTCTCTTCATCCCTCCCCTCCCCTCTAACTTTTGCCGTCCTCACACTTGCCCAATTGCTGTCCCAAGACATTCCACGACCTCAAAAACATAAGCCGACACAATTCTAACTACATCAGTACTTGATAGTAGAGCCGTCACGCCTTTTGTCAAATATTTGTCAAGCAGTTCCTCGCTGAGGCCAAGAGTACAGTTGATTATTGAGTGAGTGTCTCTGTGTGTGGTGTGCTACAATAAACGTTAAATTCAAACAATTGCGCTCCAACGTTGCGCTCTCATCGCAGGGCAATTCCTGGAATCGCTAATCGATTCCATTGCAACTATGAATTGTTTACCAAGGTTCAAAGAGCTTTCAGTATCTAGTTATCGAGATGGACGACGCGATGGAGGCACGGACAAGTTTTGCATCCGTCGGAGCTGTAGTCACCCAGGCGACAGCGCTGCACTAGGCGCAGAAATGTTGAGGACAACAACAGCACTTCACGGAAATGCACTCGGCTAGAGATTTGGAGAGCAACTCTTCGAAGGATTTTAAGGATGACAAAGAGGTGTTTATTCAACGACGGGTACAGTTGTTCAAGATTTCTATAGCGCTATTTTCTCGACTTCTTTTACGGAAAACGTTTTCTCCCGCCCTCGAGCATGCCCGAAAAGGTGAATTAACCTGGTAGAACGAGGCCGGTATTCAAAAAAATAATCTTTCAGACAGCTCAAAAGGACTATGCTTCACTGCAATAGAACGATTCGTGAAGCTGAGTCCAAGTTGAGTTAACAATTCAATCATCCGAGTCGATTTTGATTAAAGAACTAATTACACCTCACTTCGAGAAAGATTCTTTCAAGCCAAGTGGGAAACACCTACGACTTCTGGCTTCCAAATATCCTGGCCTGGAAACAACTTCTGCGCGGAAGGTCATACAAGATAGAGCGGATCTATCATTATTTATTTATTTATTTATTTATTTACTAAATACACCACGAGGGTGTGCGTATAGTATAACGAGCTTGAACCTATACATGCTAAGGGAACAAATTGTTGAACTGGGGAATGCGAGAATGTCGGAAAGCACAGGAAAGTAATCAGTAGAACAGCTACAACAGGAAATAAACATAAACAGAACAAAACAGGAAAGGACTGGCCTGACATCTTAGATTTAAGGGCTTCGTATCATCTCCTTGGTTGAAGAGGAGAATGCGTTTAAAGAGGGCTTGCAAGAAATGCGCTAGATGAATCGGAATAGTAAGCAGAATATTAGCGCAATACAAACTTACAAACTAGACAAATGAGCGAATGTTCGATAGGTGGTGATTCTCTTTCGATTATGCTAGTGGTAGATACTACTGATTCGGAAGAAGCTAGACCTTAGAGATAATCACGACCTAAGAACGCAACTGGAGCACCATTCAGGGGCGGACGCTAAGGCGCCTCTTTGATCTGGTACGAACCCCCGGCGTAAACTTAGGTGGATGCTCGCCGGCTTTGCTCCTTCCGAGAAGCATAGTACCTAGACCAGGAACCTCAGCGCTAGAGCGCAGCAAAGGTTTGTGCAAGCTTACATCGAAGGCGTTTACCCTGATAGAGCCTAGTAGTAGGGAGCAAGGTGACGAAGCCGAGAAAACTAACGCAGGTCAACCCCATTAACTGCAAGAAAATCTGAAGAATAGATACAAAAACGAAGTGAAAGATGAACATAGCACAGTGTTAGGAAAAGAACGATGATATATGCTTCTAGACCACATCTTCAAGACCGAGAAGGTTCAGTAAGTCAGTTTTTGCCAAGAGCCTTTTGAACTTGCTGGAATCGTGCGAGACCATATTAGCAGGTAGCTTGTTCAGGTAGTGGGCAACACGACAGCAAAAGGAGTCCTGATATCTGCGCCTGTGAAACTTTCCAAACCTGGGACATGATAAATTAAGGGTGAATCTTCGGGAACTAGTTGGAAGAAAGGTCCAGAACCTTGGTAGTTTCAAACTTACCTCACCTCTGAATATTTTGAAACCTAGGATAATATCAGCCTGTAGTCTTCTGTGAAATAAAACTTTTCAGACCTAACACTTGCAATCTGGTCTTGTAATCTGGTAGTGCGCACGGGTAGTTTTTGTTTGGGAAGGCGCGATGAAAGACGATTCTTGTGAAAGTTCGCTGTATGTTCTCCAATTTGTAGATATCTTCCTTTAAACTGGGATTCCACAGAGGGCTACTATACTCTAGTGCAGGTAGTACATAAGCTTTGTAAAGCTTCAAGAGAATGGAGATCTCGGATGTTTGCACGTTCCTCAGCAAAGAGAATAGTATTCGCTTTGCGTTTGAAGCAATTGTTTCAATATGCGTCGAATATCGTAGGGACGAATCGAGAATAACTCCTAAATCACGCACTATATGCTCAACTCTCAATTATATAATATGTTGTTTGTGAGAATGATTACGTACTGTATGTTCACCGGAGCGCCGCCGCGCTTAAACTCCGGTAAGACTTTTTAGTCACCCTGTATTACAATAAAGCGTAAATACAGCGTAACAGAATGGGTAGTGACCACAAGTTCACCTCATGGGAGAAGTCGGTACGCTGGAGGAGGGACGGATCACGGTCCTGCGACAGCCATCAAACAAGAGGTCTTCTCGTTTTGAATGGTCCGTCTCTCCGGTTGCACCAATTCATTTCGCTGTCTCGTCCCTTTATCTTCTATATAGTTCGGTCGTCGAATACCGTTGGCCAATCTCAAAACAACACGAGTAAGCATGGGAAAAATGTGTATGAGAATGAGAAATGGTTGAAAATTCAAGAATAATAGAATGCTCACCCACTTACATCATAATATGTAAACTTCCTCACCGTATTTACAGTATACAGTCCCCATCCATCTCTTATTCTCCTTTTTTTTCGTTGTAATTGAGGTATGGGAAAATGGAATGATCTCCTATTAGGTTGAGGAATTATTAATGTCCGCTGCATACGTTTAATTTTTTCTTCTAATTTTCCCCCAGAGTCACCGTTTTCGGCAGGGCTTATGTTCTCGCCCTACAGAGCATTTCATGGCGCTTCAGAATATACTCGAACTGCTTAGCATTTCCTGATTCCTTCCATCCAAAAAAAATTTCAATTAGCACTGCACCTACTCAATTTTGACCTACTCAGAACCGCCGTTAGCCCTACTGCCGTTAGCCAAAACCTTCTCCGCACCACTCAGAAACGCAGCTTCTTCAAAGTCGTTCCAATGTCGGATAATAGTAGGGTTCTACTGAACATGCAGATAAAACCTACATTGGTTCAGTGACGATGGGCAACCTATTCCAAGGCCAAAATCCGATCGTCCGGAATGGAAGGTGGAACTCAGTTTGCTGTTAAATATGGAAGGATAGCACGGTTCAGTAAAAAAGAATCCTCTACAGGAGTCCACCGCAAACCTTTTTGCACAACATTAAGGTTCCGTGATCTAGACACTCCATCATCATTGTATCGAAAAAACGACTATAAAACTGATCCACTAAATCGCCCAAGCAACACATTGCGAAAATGACTCAGTTGAAAGCCGAGGAGGTGGGAATAGAATCCCTCCCTCAACCGCCTCATAGGTGCTATCAGAATAGCACTTGTGCCTGTCGATGAATTATGCTTCTGTGGAAAAAAACTTTGGAACCTACGACGAAGCAAAAATTAGGATGGCTCGCTTTTGCGTCTCAGAGTACAGTTACTTATTAGATAAGAACATTGCTTCCTCGTGGGGATGGAGTAGAAGAGTCTCTAGCTAATCTGAAAATGTCTTGGATTGTTGTCTCTGTAGTGTTTTTTGTTCTTTGGTCAAACGGACATTTCTATTAGGCCGTCAAGTATGAAATGTCTGATTTTGAATGAGACAGTTTCGGGTAATGTTTCTCCAACAAGATGGGGTACGAGCAACCCAAATATGCCCCTATGTTACCGGCACAGCTTTGCCATCTTTCCGGTAGCCTGGTTGCGCTAACGGCTTTGAAGCCTGGGAAGCAGGTGGCAATAACTTGGCGAAGAGCATTTCCAACATCATGTTGAATGTGGAAAATTTTCTCTACCAAGAAGTGGACTAATACCTGGGAGAAGTTGCGATAAAGTAGAGCAAGGTTTGGCCAGTGCAACAAATGACAGGTGGATTCCTCTCCTTGCTCCCCTGGTTTACGCAGCGCAGTTTTGCAAAAAATGGTCAAAAAATGACACCAATTTTTGGGGATCAAACTGTGAAAAATTCGTTCATCGAGCCACTTTACCTTGTAATATTGCCTTGAACACCTGAATAATATAGGGTTACAAACGCCAAACCTTGCTGCATATACAGGCATACTGTGGCTCCTATCCGCTCAAGCCACAGCTTCCAACATATCATAATCCAGGTCCATCACAACGCTCACTTTGCAGGTTTATATCACCAGGAAGAAATTTCTCAAAACAACGGTGTCCCGTTCCTTTATTAGCCACTCCCTTCCCAAACAATTCTAGAGTATTTCAACTTGTCCTCACTTTACAGGCTCCGTGATGGAACCCATATTCCGAAATGATACGATTTTTTGTCTTTGAGTAGTTTCACAGAAGTTCCTCTCAAACAAAAATTTTGAAGTTCGTCAGAAATTAAATAGGTGGTATTGAGAGAGGGAGAATGTACCTTCGTAATGGAGAGAAAGATGAGAGTGGACCTAAAGAAACCCCGAAGATACCAGCTGTCAAACTGACCTCTCAAAAAATCAGACATTCCATACTTACGACCTAATAATTCCTGAATCTAATAGATAGGTTCACGTCCAACATGATGAAGCGTGTGATTACACGTCCAGTTATGGAGCTTCCTGAAGTTGTAGCTATACTCCTTGTGGAGTACAGGAGTGTTTATACTTCGGCGCGACGCGACTGCCGCGTCCAAGTAAACTGTTCAAGCGCGATGGGTCCCACGTGCGTGCATGCGCAAGCAGTGGTCGCGATGTTGCAGTTGGCGTTTGTCCTCGCGCAGCGACGTCGCGCCCTGTTTATACTTTTTTTTCTTGAAGAACGACGCAATGATTTCGCCAGTGTCGGAACCTGGAGTAGGCTGTTGTTTCTTCGATTTTCTTGATGCTTTGGACCAAAACTTACGGGACTAGACGACTTATCATACGAACGCATGAACGTTGACGCTTACACCAAATCTAGCTACCGTCTATCCGAAACGACGAGTCCGCCCAAGCGGTCGAGGCAGCCACACTTGCGAGCAGTCCACGTCATCATATCTACTCTGCGTATCACGTTTCATCGTTGTCTTTCTGATATCAACCAATGATCCGGCTGTGACGTGGACCGCTTGGGCGGACTCGTCGTTTCGGATACACTGTACGTGTGTAATTCTGCGTGTACGCAAATTTGCGAACTTTGGCATGGCGCAACCGCGCGACGCGACCGCTTCGCTACCCGTCGCGTCGCGCGTGTTGCAGCGGTCGCCGCGACGCCATCGCCTTGCGAAAAAGTATAAACACTCCTGTCCGCCCCCGTCACCAGCGGCTGTGGCAAGGGTGCTGTGTTTATACCTCGTCACGATGCGACCTTCGTGTACAAGCGAACAGTCGGTGAGTCCCGAGTGGATGCATGCACGGGAAGTGGTCCAATAGTGGTGCTTGGAGTTTATTCTCGTGACCCACGCGTCCCGGATCCCAATCATAGGTGGAATACCCTGAGAATGAGTCTCACCCAACCTTCACTTTTTTGGCCATCCCTGGGTGGAACCATCACTATGGGGGACGGGGGGGGGGCGAAGCCCCCCCCCCTTTCCCGCTATGGGAGAAAGAGTTCACTTATCATAATTATCGTAGAGGAAGAGCAGATTTAGTATAGGCCACTGTGGTGGAAGCTGCGTAAAAAATTATCCTGAGCATTCGTGGTATTTACGATTTTGACAGCATTATTTTCTAAAAACTGGAGAAGTGTTGAGGAAACATGATTAAGTGCTAGTGGTAGAGTAACAGTACTACTGGAAAATATTCAGAGATTGGAGCTGAAGGGAATTTATGAATGAGAATCGGCCCAAGAAAAATGAATTTTTTTGAGTTTTCAACATTTATTTTCAGAAATATCCGGAACCCGACTGCAAAACTCTAATGTGAGAACAAGTAAGCACAATATAATGACTTTAAAGGAAAATTCACTTCATGCATAGATTGCATATTGTTATCAGAACTGCGTGCCAAATTTCTGAAAAAATGCAGACGCGCAAAAGTAGGGCCCGCGCCGCGCCCCGTCTTGGGCGCAGAAGTGGATCTTCTTCAAATGTCAGGTTGCTAGGAAATAGAGGAAGATTTGCTCTTTCCAAAGATATCCAAACCTCCTCAATTGCTTTTGAACGCACGTCGAAATTTTTGTACCAAGTTGGGCTATTTTCGAACTTTGAGTGGATTTTTCAGGATTCGTTGAAATCCTTTTCCGGATGTCAGGTTGCCAGCGTGTTCAGCTGACGATTCTGCGTCGATTGATACCTGGATGCAGGATGGAGGTTCGCTGGCAAGCTCGGAATGGCGACTGGTGAGAACGCTATAACGGGCGTTCTCATTTGCCCTTGTCTGCGTCTCTTCACTCTCTGTACTTCCTCGTTTTGGCGATGAGAATGCCCGTTATAGCGTTCTCACCAACCGGCATTCCGAGCTTCCCAGCGAACTTCCATCCTGCATCCAGGTATCAATCGACGCAGAATCGTCAGCTGAACACGCTGGCAACGTGACATCCGGA
>JARK01001347.1:1077591-1111160 GCA_000688135.1 Ancylostoma ceylanicum | reverse complement strand
AAGACGGGGCGCGGCGCGGGCCCTACTTTTGCGCGTCTGCATTTTTTCAGAAATTTGGCACGCAGTTCTGATAACAATATGCAATCTATGCATGAAGTGAATTTTCCTTTAAAGTCATTATATTGTGCTTACTTGTTCTCACATTAGAGTTTTGCAGTCGGGTCCCGGATATTTCTGAAAATAAATGTTGAAAATTCAAAAAAATTCATTTTTTCTCGGGTCGATTCTCATTCATAAATTCCCTTCAGCTGCAATCTCTGAATATTTTCCAGTAGTACTGTTACCCTGCCACTACCACCGGTGGACGCCTTGAGCTGAGAGGTATTAAGGGATGGATGGACCCCCCCACCCCGGTCGACGGTGACGTTCACTCAGCCAACCGCCATTTTTCTCCCCAACCTTCACTTTCACGGACCCGTTCTCACAACTATTCCACCTATGATCCCAATCGCGTCTTGTTTATACTATTCCTTCAAAAACGACGCGATGAGCCGAATCCGCGTGGCGTCCGCTAGCAGGCGCGACGGGATCACTCTGCCAACGCTGCTGAATGGAGTTAGCCATTGTTCCGTTTTTTTTTTTGCAAAAAAAAAGAAAAAAACTTGACCACTGTTCACAAAAGCGCATTATCGTTGACGCTTACACCAAATCGAGCCATGTATAATTTTTTTCTGTAACTTTGTATGAGTACGCAAAGTTCCGAAGTTGGTTTCGTTACGGTCGCATCGCACATATTGTGGTCGTCGCCACGACGTCATCGACGCGCGAAAAAGTATAAACAGAACTTGACGCTGTGGCGTACACTCAACGACAGCAGTTTCCTCAGTCTTTTCTTTTCAGAACCATTTCGAATGTTTCTAAAGGTGCTTTGCCGTCAGGCGCCAACTTTTGCAGCTCACACATTTTTGCAGCCGTGACGCCGCCGCCGCGGCTGAAGTCTGAAACAGGCCCCAGCACGAGCCTGTCGTGGGTAGAAGCGAAAACGAAGCCCCCTTTGAAAATCCAGGATTTTACGAAGCCCCCCTTGAATCTAATCGCAATGGAAGTTACCACGAAAAGTTCACGAATAAGGTTTCATCTTCAAAAAACTCCCCGAAATCATGACAATGCCGACTGAAGCTGTAATTGTAGGCACGTACCGATCCTCGTCGGAATCCAACGCGTCGGATTCCGACGAGCATCGATATGCATACTAATTTATCGGGCCGGTGTCCGACGCACTATAAATCTATATATAACGATACAACAAAGGGAAGAAATTCCGAATACGGTCATAAACCACACTAGTTACTTGCGAACAAAGCAAAACTTGACACGACATGAGTAATGGCAACGAAAAGCTCACTAGACTACAAGAAAACCCTGAAATAGACGAATACAAGTAGATAACGGCAAATGAAGAACAAGCTAATGTTAAAGGACCGTGTTAGCGATGGAGCGCGGCAGAAAAACACAGTTCGTAAGTTATGGAAAATCGGAGAAGTTTGATAAACCACTGATAATACAAGCCCATGAGTGGCAACTTTGTGAGGTGTTGGATAGCGAATGGAAAATAGTACAGGTGCATGAAAAATGGATGGAAACTTATGCGTTCTGTAGGAGAAGTATGCTCACGACAGGCTGAGTCCTAGCTTGACCTTGACAAGCTGGTCATTTTACCGAGCATACAATTTCTTAGTTCACATAAGTTTCGCCTCATTTTTCAAACACTTATTGTGGGTATGCAAGCGCTTCTTCACCCCAAATTTGGTGTCAATCCGTGAAGTCTTGAGTTGGCTATTGGCCTTGCAGCTCAACATTATGCACTAAACTGCAAGCGCGCCTCTCCCACTGCTCCTTCATGATCCTGCGCCTGCAGCGTTTCCGCCTTGCACCCCATACGAAGCCCTTTTTGCTTTTTGCCCCTCTCACGAAGCCCAGCTTGCCCGACGACAAGCCGCGCTGGGACCTGGTCTGAAAGCCCTTCTAACCACTTGCTCGTCGCCTGCCCTCAGCGCGTTGAACCACTACAATCTCCTGTACCAATCTCCTTTTATGAACCAGCCGTCCTACTATTAAGGAAAACTAGTGACTGGCTAGGGAAGAATGAAACTTCGGAAAATTTAAAAAAAAGAAGACTTGTGCAATCTCCGCAATTGCGACCACTGCGCCCACAGAATTCGTTTCAAATTTCGGAAATTGATTCTGCGTCTTCAAAGGCGCTGGGGATTCCTCAACGTTGAGAATATGTATGTTGTTTGACATCTTCTTTCTTGATCTTCATTGCTAGAATATCCTGTAAGGAGATAAAAGCTATTCTTATTTTAATTGTTAGTGTCGTTTTTACTATACGAATGCTAACCATAAGTTGTTTTTATTACGTGTGCGTGTTTCTTTTTGCCTCCATTTTTTGGCATTTATTCATCTCATTCATTGCTTTAGCAGGGTGTATGGATCCTATATATGACACTGAAGTTGTATTTACTGATAGTTTCGCTTCGAAGCCAGTTCGAACATTCGTAGTGAACACAAGTGAGTTTTTTTTTTGCTGTCGACATATTTATCTTTATTTAAACTGATCATTCAGATGCTCCTCTTCACTCCATTAATGCAAATGTGGAACCATCATCCGGAGTCTGCACATTCCCTCCTGAAAGCCAGTTTCCGGACAGATTCATTTTGTGGTAAGTTTTTGAAATTGTTGTCGCGGCATTTTTCTAACTACTATCATTTGCTTTACTCCTACATTCATATTTATCGTTTCTTTGAACGTAACGCTAAGATTTTCCACCAGCTGTCAGGAATTAAGCAATTCATAGAAGCTTCTAAGAACTAAGAAATTGAGAAACTCATAGAATTATAGTATCCTGCTGTGTTAGTAGTTTTTCCTATTGTTCCAGCTATCTGTTATGGTTTTTGCCTCTGAAAAGATTTTGATCTTTCGAAATAGTTCTATTCTCATAGCTTTTCGTTTATAGGTTGTTTGAAACCTTTTGTTGAAAAAGAGAAAATATATGACTTCTTCGGCTTTGATTTCATGAATAACTTCGTTTTGAACAGCTTTTTTACTCTCCAAATGTTCCAGAATCTGATCTGTTCTCTTTTAATGTCTCCGTGAATTTTTCATCAAGGAGTTTTTGTTTAGGCGGGCAGTAGGCCAAAAGCTGTTTCTGGAGGAGCGATCGTTGTGTCGCACTATTACTGAGGGAACACTATGTCTCGATTTCTCCCGAACAACAATTCTTCCTGGAACTTCCATCGCATTGTTCGACCAGAATATATTATGCATTGTTGTACCGACGCAATCCACTGTACATCGGTTCTACGCTCGTCTCATATATGATCCTACGGAGATGGTGACCAAAGAAGTAGGATTTTTGTGAGCATTTAAACGTTTGCGCTATTTTTTATTTTCCAGGCCTTGTCATTTGTTGAAAATGATTATTATAGGTACCTTCGATCTTCACACAAATCATTGAGAAGGATTTCCTTGTGGACAATCACACCTTATATCAGTTAACCACCACTGGACATGCTTTCCGAGCATCTGTCATTCACGAGTCCGACTTTACAAAGGTGAACTATGCCGCTTTGCCTAACTATACTGAATATTTCACCTCATTGGAGGTTTTCTGTTTTTATAATGTTTTCCTGGTGTTGTTTCTTTCGTATTCTACTTATTTGACTGCTGCTTTTAGATTGCTTACTGCATGACGGAAGGCCAGCTGGTTGTGGTAACTCTACATGCTAACAAATGTAAGTTAGTCGGTTTTTCAGCTCTATCAGTAATCATTTTTGGGGTATTTTCCGTTTTTGGTCTATTAGAAGTTACTAGAGTCAGTGGATTGTAAAAGGGGTTTTGGTACTCGTTGACTTGTTCTTCTCGTACCTAATAAGTCCAGGTCAATCGTCTTCGGAAACATAGGTGCGATAGGGGAGAGCCGAGGATCATCGAAGTGAAGGGGGTCTGAGGCTTGGCAGTGGTGCCAAAAGTGAAGGGGGTCATCGACCCGGGGGGGGGGGGTCGTCACATTACATTACGGAAGGCATGTTTTTTTTTAATTTTAAGCAATGAAAGGACGTTATTTTCTGGAAATAAAGTGTTGTTATAAAATTGTTTGTAGTGTGCAAATTGTTGTAGATGCACTTGATTCCATGAGAAGATCAGGATGTGCAGTCAAAAATCTGCCAGGACAGAGATTGGAAAAGAACTTTGACGACATCACGCACTGAAGAACGCAAAAATCGAACAGCTATTGCAGCGGATACAATACTGGAGTGATCTGGGTCGAACAGCAAAGCAATAACTCGTAATCATATCAATTAGCGGCGCTATCCTTGCTTGGTGGGCAATTAGTCCATCTGAATGACGACAGCGGCAAGCTTCAACTAAGCAAAATCTCACTGAACTGTTGGAACAACGTAGCAGTGGCCGGTTGTGTTTATCTATTTAAGCTAGCTCAGTTATACCTGTCCATATGCAGCGGAGCTGACGGCGGCGCAGCGATGAGTCATCGCCTGGACGTGAAAAATTCGGCATCAATTTCAACAAAAAAATACACTCAAATTGCCATTACTTCAAAAATGGGAGAGTCTGGGCAATATCTGCATACCATCTCCTACCTCCTGGTGCCAAATACCCTATAATTCATCCACAACATCCTTCTCCCTTTCGAAAATTTTGAAAACTGGCGAAAAACGGCTATTTTTCCCTTATAACTCCCTTACTACAAACTTTAATATATCAGTGAAGAGTACATATGAGCGATCAGTTATGACATTACACCTACACCACTTGTTATTTCTTCTGGAAAGACGTGCTGAGTTGCTCCCTAGGAAAATGAAGGGTGCCGGAGCCGGCCCTTAACAACGGCTCAGTCGCCGCTCTTCGACTCCTCCCTCATCGCACTGCTTTTTCTTTCTCTGACCAGTGGCCAGAGCCGAAGTACTGGTTTTGGCTCTCCCCCCTCCCGCACAACGCAGAACGGAATTTTACCTATCATATTATATATGGAACGATAGAGAATTTTATCTACTTCACATTTGTGTGCAATATGTCTCATTTCGTTTTGTGTATGAAGAGAAATTCGCTAAAAACCCACTTAATCTCGCCATTTTGCACGGTCTCAAAGATTCCCATTTGGATCCCATAAGATCCTCACATCAAGATTAGTGTTCTACTAGAGCTTATGGTGAATTTCTTCCTTTTCTTGCATGGACTGTCCCATTTTTGATTCGCTCATCATTAACATATTTATTCGTCATAGAACTGAAACCGCTGCGAAATGTGTTGCTTTTGAGAAATGCAAACGGTTTCTCCAGTGATGAATATATTCACATAAACTAGGTGGCGGCTTGATCCCCTATGTTTGAGCTATCTGTAGATACCCTTCACTCTATGGAAATTTCCACTCCTAACTATGTTATTCTTCATTTTTTCAAGCACTACAAATCAGTGCAATTCGGCGCTCCAATTGCGAAATCAGTCACGCTCTCGTACAACCAAAAGATTCTCGGATTTCACATCTACATACATACAGTCTGTATATTTGGGGGTGTCGCATAGCCGCACCGCATAGTGCGCGACGCGGCCCCCTACTGGAGGCGTTCCAGCGGCCGACCAGCTGATCGTTGATCGATGATGAACGCCGGCAACCGCATCGGGTGGGTTTCGTTTATGTTTTTCATGGGTTTTCCTTTTACTTTTTCGATCAAATGTTTGTAATTGTTATTGTTCATGATATTCCCATGTCCAGTAGCTCATACCACCACATTTTAGTTGGTTTTTGTCTTCAAAAGGAACTTCTTTGAGGGGTTCCTCTCATTTCTTTGTTTTATAGATTGTTTTTTTTATTTTGCGCTTGATTCTCGGTCGGGTGAAAACTACTGGCCATGGGAATATCATGAACAATAACGATTACAAACATTTGATCGAAAAAGTAAAAGGAAAACCATGAAAAACATAAACGAAACCCACCCGATGCGGTTGCCGGCGTCCATCATCGATCAACGATCAGCTGGTCGGCCGCTGGAACGCCTCCAGCAAGGGGCCGCATCGCGCACCATGCGGTGCGGCTATACGACACCCCCAAATATACAGACTGTACATATGTATAATCTACATGTATTTGTTCGAATGTTTAAATCCTAGTTTCTGACATCGGTTTGTGTTCCTTCCTTCCTACTTCACATGCGTCCTTCTTCTGTTAATCGCTTTCTTCTTCTTGGTTACCCGAAAATAATTTGTTTTATTAAATGCCTTTTTTACCGGGACTTCGCCCCGGTCACCTCCTCTTCGTTTGTGAAGGGGGTCTGCAGGACCCCCGCCCAAAGTGAAGGGGGGAAGAGCATCGGCTCCGACAATCGCACCTATGTTCGGAAACGTTTTTATACTGAGGACTTCCTTGTTGTTTTGTGATCCCTCGCTACTTTAATTTCGCTTATGGATACCCACTCATTAGCCGTATCGTCTCATATTTTGCATGTTTCCAGACGACAAACCGGAAGAGGTGATATTTCGCGAGTATGGGCTGATGAAGCGCCTTCTTGGTGAGGCCACTACGGGAGGTGTCTCCGATGTCTCTGGACTAGCTGGAGTGAGAAGCGCACAAGGACAACCTGAGGACATGTTTTACGCTGTGTATCGCGATGGTACGCTAAGAGCGTGGAATGCGGAGGTCAGTTATCCAGAAATGTCTCAACCGGTAGGACACAGCCCTAATCGTCAATTTTTCAAGAACCAGAAAGTTCGCTCAATTGATTTGTGCAAGTTTGATGTGACTGTGGACTACGAGGAAAGTTACTGTGAGTTCAAGTAATGTTTTAGAGTTTTTTTTCCCACAACTTCGGACATCAAAATCTAAAAGGCCATAACAGTTGTATAGCAACGCCAAAGTCTTTGTTGTTCCTGACTTGGACTGTTCTCAAGATTTTTTTATAATTTCGAAAGTTGTCCAAAGATCAGAATAGTGGATTTTTGGGTTCTACATGGATTATTTCCCTTTATCGTTCCAGTGAAAACCCTCTTTGTGAAAGCGTATCAGCTGGACTCCCATGCTGTAATGGTTGTTGCCATTTCAACGACTAAAAATACCCAGGTGAGCCATTTTTGATCAGTACTGATCCATCAGGGTGCTTACAATTTGACTTTTTCAGTTCCATTTCATATCGGATCGATATCACAAGCTGACACATCTGTTCAGCGTCGTCGCTGACAATGTATGCGATTGATTGCTTTTATTTCCTTTCTGTTCGTAAATGAAAAGCTTTAGGATGAAACGCTGTTGGATTTTGGAATAACGCATAGGAATGTTGGATCTCGCTCTCTGTGGGCCTTGTGGAACTCGATGTCTACAATAAATGAGTACATAGTGAAGCATGTCGATATTGATATGTAGGTTTCTTCAAGAATTTTCACTCTGATTTCTACTAAACTCGCTATCTATTGCTGCTGAAACGCCTTGCCCTTAACGGGAAAGGTTTGTTGTGTTGTTTGTGCTGTTCGGCAGGTTACTTTTCTACTATCACCAGTGTTGCTCCATAATTTAACAGTTGAATTTAGGTTTTTTAGATCACCTGGCCATGTAGGAACGTGGAGGAAAGTGCGTCCGTACACAATACGTGATGCTGTTTCTTCAACGATGAGTGCAGCTGAGTTGAGGGACTCTGTATTCAATGCGGATTCACATCCTTTCGATATCGTCTTTAGATCGGTGCAGGTTTGTTCGGCATAGTTACTGCTATAATTTTTCCAGTTGTCATGGGGAAACTTTGAATCTTTAAGGCTTGGTCAGAGTTGTCCCCACAAAGGTTATGGTTCATGGGCTTAGATTTGAATCGTGGCTTCTATGGCATTCTGAGCGCGTGCAAAATTTTCTTATCATGTCAGCCATAATGACCTTACACTGTCAGCATATTTCATCATTCTCTGCTCTAGTTTTGCGCCAATCCTCTAGTCGTTGAAACAGCAGATCTACTCCTTCATAGTGACAAAATAAGGCCTTCCTTTGAATTACTGAGGCGATTACGAGCTGCAAGCAGCAGAGCGTTCAGAAGAGTGACGTCCATCGAAAAGGAGAGGCAGCCTTGGGGCAACCGCACTCCGTCTCCTGACTTGTTTGGTCTGAAAATGCAATGTCAGAAGTCCTGAGTCCCCACACATAGCAGGAAGTGGTTGAGAATGGTAGCCTAAGATTCGGAGACTTCAGTTTATTTGTTCTTTGATAGAGGTCCGAACTGCTTTAGGTTTCAGCTACAGGCTTTCACTTTTGGTACAATACATTATTCTGAATCAGCAATATCAAATGTTTAACCATCCACTGCGCCCCTGTTCAGATTGTTTGTCAAGGATCGAGATGCGAATGCGCACACGGTGATTGGATGGCCTTAGCAGCACATGTTGATTCCTACCTGAGATCTCCCGAGGTGAGTTTTGTTTTTAATTGTTACGGGTAGCGGAGGCGTGCATCCGAACCGGAGGGTTCGATTTTTAAATATATGAATAGGTGAATAAATCATAGCTTCACGTAGAGAGAATCATTTGTTTCAGTTCGACTCAAATTATGTTCACCGTGGGGGTCGTCCGATCACATCTTCATCGGTGGATGCTCACAAGGAGGCTGAGCAGAGGTTCGTTAGAACTTCATCGAGAAATCTATTGTTTTTTCCGTATCCAATACACCTTGAAATCTACATTTAGGTTTTTCCATTCGCTCGGTTGTTCCTGTGATCAGTTAGAGCAGGCTGCGCGAGGGCCTATAGGCCTCTTTTTATTGGATGTGGTGGGATCATCTTTAGCTGGAGTCGTGCAGCAGGTTCGGATTCATTTTACTGACCATTTTTGTTTGGTTTCTTTCGCTTTGCGCCACTATTTGTTACCAAAACGTGGTCATTTAGGATCGGTTTTCTGTCGTTTTGCCGGGTGAAATGGATTTGGTGGATGAGCTAGAGTCTTGTACTGCTGGAGTTATGGAGAAGATAATCTCAGTCGCGTTGGAGAGGGCAGAGGCTAAGGTAGCATAGTTTTATGTATTGTGGTGCGATAATATTACAGTTAGTGCCCATTTAGTTTCGATATTTCACCACTCAGTTTTTTTTTTCCTTTTTTTTTTCTAGGAAGAAGACGAACTTGGAGTGGATGAATATGAGACGCTCAATGGGCCAGCGCATAACTGTACGCCGATGCGATCACAAGTTGTAAGCTTATATTGTTAGGGGAATGGCTTACTTGGTTTAATGAAGCTTGTTTTGTCATGTGATAGTAGTTGAAGACTTCATCGATTCCGGATTACATTCAGGTGGTCAAAAAATGGAGCACGATAATCGATTCATTCCTGGATATAGTCAAATCATCGCCAGTGCCAACAGGTAAGCTTCCTTCACCTTCTATCCACAAGTCTGACCTATTCTAGATGAAATGTTCGACATTTGTCCTCTTTTTCTCGTGAAAATTCGCCAATTTTCCCAGGTGAACAGTCTGACAACATGTTTGATGGCTCATTCACATGCGGACTCATCGCATCGAGACTGAGACATGTTGTGAAGCAACGATACGATATTGCAAGATGTCTCCTGGCATTGGTTCAGCTCTATGCGGAGGATAGCGTAAGCAATTTATTCTAAAACAAATTTGATAATTCTCAAATAGCTGTGGTGTGGTTATAGATGGGTTTCGAATACCCTATATTTGATTTCTCCGATTTGGAGACGAAGCTGAAAAACACTATGAATCTGTACAAGCTGTTCGATGCCCAACTGTCACTGAAATTGGCAAGGTAGGTTCACATATTACAGAGTTCTTGCACTGTCTGTAATTATGTGTATTCATTCAGAGATAGTGTGCAAGTTTCCCTATGCAGCTGGTTTATGGAAGGAGAAGGTGTCAACTGGATATGTAAGGCGGCTCATGTTGGCTTGCCCGAGGAAGATAGCGGACGTCCCGAGTTCAACGAGTTCCTGGACATGATAGTAAATGTGCGTTGATGTCACTGACCACCTTGTTTGGATGCAATTTGATCTCGTTGTTTTCAGGCTGCTTTGGACGTTCTGTCACCATATTCTACTGAAGCGTTGCTTGCTAGGTCGTTGGCCGTGCATGAGAGGTACTCGACTCTGGTGGTGAGTGGTTTGGTATTGATTTTTCAAATCATGATTTTTGTTCTTGGGAATTTTGGATTGCATTCACCTTTGTGCTTCGCAGCTCAATAATTCACTTGAGTTATTGTCGTCTTATCGATCTCTATTCACTATATCATTATAATTAGTGTACAGGCAGGATTTTAACCACTAGTACCCATAGTTGATGTCTGTTGTCAGTCGATTTCATTAATTTTGTGTATTGGACGAGGTCCAAGACGAGGTAGGTCCACCCACGTCATCATGTTGCTCATCATGTTGAACGTGAGCCAACCAGTGCAACGTGGCAGAACCTAGCTCATCTTGGACTTCTTTCAATACGCAGGATTGGTGAAACAGGCAGTGGTGCTCACTCCACCAACTACAACACTTCATCGATCTCGTGAGAACATGAAATCACGTCTACGATTGTCCAGGCGCGTTCAGCGGTCCAAAAATCTGGTCCCTTTTTCATCTTTAATGCTTAATATGCCAGACATGCCATTATGCCATAACTTGTTAACCTCGTATTCTTAAAGTTCGCTGGCTTGAAGATCGTGTTTCGTGATCCTGTCATACATTGATTACCTCGATCTAAACTCATCCATATTTTTAGAGAGCGATTAAGAATTCGCAAATAACGTTACCAGCTGGCAAAAGTAGTAGTGTTTTTGTTCCTCAGAGCTAGCATCGGACATTATGTGACAGATTGTGAGCATAAGGAGACAGTCTGATCTAATGTTGCTATCCGCAGGGCAATGTTTTTTGCTCCACAAGTACATAACATGTATTTTTAGAATCTTTGTGCTCTCTATGCAAATGCTACACCTGAAGAACTACGTCCTGTGGTGACGTTCTACAATGCGATCGCGTATTCGGGCATTGGAAAACCTCTGAAGGTTCGTGGAGTTTGTGTGATTATCTATAGTTTTCCTTTATAACATCTTTGTAAGGAAAAAAAATTCAGGCAATGACCCACTTCAATTTGGCAGCTAAAGGTGTTACCGATGGTAACAAAGCGTTGTTGGTTGCTCTTTCACCTATTGGGCAACCATCCCAGGAAGTTAACGTTGGGGATTACTATGTGACGGTAATTCATTTTGCTCCTACACAGGACTATATGCTGTTTCCACGCTTTAAAACTCCTCCTTATACTGCGTACATGTTAAGGCTTTGCGGTATCTCCATGAGCACCGACATAGCGAGGAAGTGGTTGAAATGGCAAGGAGTGCAGTGGCTTCCCTACCCCCAGGGAATGAGTGTACAGTGAGTGCTAGTGAAGTTATGCATAAGCGATAAGTTATGCTGCCAGTGTATCTGGTTTTCAGTCTCGTATATATGTGACGCTTTTCAATCATCTTGTGAATCAGGGTAATTGGTGCGATGCTCTGCAGAGTATTATTCAAAATACTGTGAGTTCGTTGTAAATTTTGTTGCCCTGGTGCTCGATAACGTAGTATTGATGCTTTCAGGACCAGGAGATCAAAAGGATGACATTGCGTGAGCTCATGTCACGAATGTTGCATGCGCGAGACTGGAAATCAATAGTGGAGTTATCATACGGAAAGCTTGGTGAAGAGGTGAAGAGTTATCTTCCATTTTTATCGTAATCCATGGGGAATTCATTATTATCCCTATCCCGGCCTCCTCTGCTGTTTGATGTCTGAGGAACCCGAGTAATTTGTGAAGAATGTTGGCTTGGATGGTTTTGTTCGATTGTTTTCCGTGACGTAGGCTCTTCTTACCTCAATGTTCTCCCCGTGTAGTGGGTGTCTATGGCGGTGGCCTTCCCGTGATTTCGAACAACACGCTGCGCGACCGCGTCGCTACCGATGGAATCGTTTTCGCAGTGGCGAATCTGGGTTTTCTTGATAGTTATATGATAGTCCGATGTTATTAATAAGAAAACTAACTATCAAGAAAACCCTATAGCTTGTTGTCCCGGAGAGGATTTCTGATCGAGCGACGCGGTCGCGCCGCGTGCTTTTCGAGGCCGCGGAGAGCCACCGCCGTTGGCATCCACTGTATATAGAGTGTAGTATATTCAGTTCGTGTCCCCATGTCCACTTATTTGTTCTAGATGTGTCAATGGCAAGTAAGTATATTTATAATTTCATTTCAGGTGGAAAACATCCTTTTAACTGCTGCACGAACCCAAGAAGCAACTGCTACGCCACACCTTTTCAAGTTGATTTTCTCGTTCTACATGAAAAGGAGCGATTTTGAAAGTGGTAAGACATTGGTTTATGAGCATTTTTCTAAATAAGAGCTGCTTCCACTTATATTCCACTTATATGTAGTAGTGGTGTCATTCTCTAAGTAATAACAGGTTCCAGACACTCACTGTTACTTCGAGTTACTTACATACTAGTAGCTTTTCTCTTCTTTTTCCAAACGCTGAGATGATTTCAGCAGCTCGCGCCCAGTACGAGTACGCATTTGTTCTGAGAACCCAAGCTGAACAGACACCTGATCTTCTGCTTAGGCGACGAGATGCCTTGGCAGTTGCATCAACTCTCCTTGATCTTCTTCCGGAGCAAGATCGATTCCTCTCTTTCCCGCATGAGGCAATTTTCCTTGCTTTCTTTCTCTTGTTGTGTGTGCCAAGGACATTTGGTCGAAAATGAGTTTTCAGCTTGTTGAAGAGGTCGATGGAGACGAAGCTATGGACTCGTCTGCAGACATAACACAAGAGATGATTGATGTGGCGATGGGTGACGTCATTGCTGACGAGCTGAATATGGAGGTGCCAAAACGTACGGCTGTTCGCAAGCGAATGTTCATATTGACGGCTGAGAAGTGAGATTTTTCGATATTTATATATTTCTCCTGCTGGTTTTCTCTAACTTTTCCTTCACCAAGGATGATTTTCGATCGTATTCAGGCTTTGTGAAGAATGGGTGGTGGCAAATGCTCGTGTGGCTTTACTATCCACGGGAAAAGTCCCGTCAACTGAGCCAAAGGAAATAGTGGATAGTTTAATAGAGATCAAGAATTATGACGTAGCCTTCGATGTGTGCAGGTGAGTGTCCATTTGGTGTGTTTCCTCTAATTTTCAATGCTTTTCCCTGTACGGACCTTGTGGTTCCTTTGATCATGAGACGGAAGGCATCACGGAGTTTTCATTAAAATGAATCTCTCACTTTAACTAATTATTTTTTTCCTCCGTGTCGTTCTTTTCATAATGAAAACCTGTAGTTTAGACATTGTGATGTATCAATATGTGATGTTTTGTACGCTGTGACACGAGAAGCCATTATGGTCGATGCGGATCCACCGGATGCTCCTCCAGCCTGGGTGCAACTGAATCAGCGGCGAGCGGAAAAGCAGGGATCGAGGTACGATGAAAAATTCCGAGAAAAACTTGTGTCATTCATTATCGCGTTATTTCTTCCAAATAATTGGGTTAATTACGGCTAGCTGACTTTATCAGCCCCCGATTACTTTTTTGAAACTCCTAATCTTTTGTATGATTCACTAGAAATCTGTCCCGGAAGTTGTACTCAACGATCGTTCGTTTTGACTCTGCCATGATGCCCTTTCCCCTTCATATGTTGCTGCATGCACTTCTGCACATGCTTTCTTTTTAGATCTCACTGGGCGGTGGTACGAGGACTACTAGCAGCTGCTCAGCGCCTCTGGCCAGATGACTCACGACCGCTACGTGCCATAACTCGAGCATTCCTCAGCCACAATGTTCCTGTTCCATGTTGGCTCGATGCGGAATATACGGTATAGTTGCAACCTTTTTCCAAGTGATTCCATGCATACGCTCGAAAGATTCTTATTTCAGGAACGTGATGTTGGTGGTTATTTGCGATGCCTCATTGAGTATGGTGCGGTCACGCAAGGCCTAAAAGTGGCAGCAAATTGCGTTGAAGAGGAAACGAAGAAAGTAAGCAGTTTTCTGGCCAACTGTGTTCACTCGTTGCTTTACCTTTTTGCTAACAGCGCTCCAGAGTTTTTTTTTCTCTTTTTTGGACATTTCCTGTATTTTCAGGTGAAATCCATAGAATCAAGAGTTTGGCTACCAACCGCTGCAATCAACGACTTATTAAATCTAGGAATGAAGTGCAATGAGACAGCGGTAAGGAACTCGTTCTAACCTTAGAATTTTTTCTAACTTCTAAAACTTCTTATTACTTTATTTTTACAGTGGGTGTCGACGGCAGTGACCCTCTCACGGCCTCGAAAAGCACGCGACGCGACCGCGCCGCTCACGATGGAATCGTCGCCGCGGTGGCGAATCTGGGTTTTCTTGATAGTTGTTCATCACGTTTGATGGTAACTAATATCATATTTGATGATAACTAATAAGAAAACTAACTGACTATCAAGAAAACCTTATAATTCGATGTCCCGGAGAGGATTCCTGCTGGAGCGGCGCGGTCGCGCCACGTGCTTTTCAAGGCCGCAGACGGGTCATCGCATCGACGCCTACTGTGCTTGTTTATTTTATTTTCTTTGGAAATTTCCATTATTTAGTGTCAGAATTAATGCTGTTGTAACTTTATTTACTAATTTGTGTCCTCAGAGCGGCGGAGACCTCAGTTTATTCCCCCCACCCCCCGCCCCCCACCCTCCTGCCGACTTTCTTTCTTGATCCACCACTGGCACCCTACGTATTTGTGGCTACTGGTATAAAATTTCAGCTGCTTTCTGCTCTGAACGACAAACTGCGCGCCCACTTCACACGGGTGGACGGTTTCGAGAAGGTTGCGAGACTGTCGCAGTGATGCTGACTAACTCTTTTTTTTATTGTTCTAGGAATTCAGATAACATTGTATGGATTTGAATTTTTTGCATGCAGAAACATGATTTCATACTTGTACAACGTGGAACTCGGTTGTTGTTATTTGTTTACTTGTTAAATTTTGCATACGGTTATATTGTAATGATCTTTCATGTGTGTGTACTTATGCTGTTGACATAAAATCGATAAGAAGGGTGCTTGAGGTCACGTATCTTGGCTTAGAGGAGTAGTGGCTCAATCCTACCTGTTTCATTTACTTGTTTATTGTAAGCGGTACTACTTCCTGGGTTCTTTTTGTTATGATTTAAACCATGAATCATAGGTTAAGGCTGTTTCTAGGGCATTTTTGGGGCGCTGAAGGATGGATGACAGTGATGTCTTCATACTGGATCCACCTTCGCCTGAGCCAGTGGTTAGTTGTTTTGGTGGTTCCTGCTCCTTTTAGATTTGAAGATCACAAATTTCAGGTTCAGGGTATGCCACCTATTGAGGGTATACCACGATCGTTTGAAAACGATGACGGGAAGCGTTTTTCGTTTGGAGTGAGTGAGCTGTCGAGACGATCCCTCTCACAGCCTTTACCAAGACAACCGTCGCTGGAAGGTATGTACTTATACTTCTTTGCATTTTTTTTCTGTTTATTCATCTATTTGTTCACTTATATATTTTTTCTAAAGAACTTCCCTATGGGTATTTCTGTCATTTATATAGGTCTTTGGTCTATTTAATTGGTGATGTTTCCTGTCCTTCGTATCCCTTATTATTCTGTGTTTTCGGACCTCGATGATGTGCCGCAGTCGACACAGGCCAAAGCTCTTGTTAGCCCGCGGAAAAGAAAGCTTCCCAAGGTGCAGACGGTCCTTAATGAGTTCTATGGAGTTTACTGCTTGATCAGTAGGAGTCCACTGAAGCACTATAAGGTGACTTCCTATAATTGGTAGAGTGGATTTTATTGGGTAAAGATTGGTCTAATACAGAATCGCTGCTATATTGGCTATACAGTGGATCCCAATCGACGCATACGACAGCACAATGGAGGAAAAGAGAAAGGTGGTGCGAAGAAGACCGACAATCGAGGGCCTTGGTGAGAAATCAGTATCTGTGGAAGGTAACCACTTGCTCCGAATAAGAAGATTTTAGGGATATGGTATGTATCATACATGGATTCCCGAATAGTGTAGCGGCGCTACGATTTGAATGGGCGTGGCAGAATCCTGAAAAGTCACGTGTCATCAAGGACTTAGCTTTGAAAAAGATTAGGAAGGAAACACCCTTTGCTTATCGGTTAGTTCATAAGTTTTTGTTTTTGAACTAATCAATCACGGCCAGTCTCCTGCCAAGAAGTGTCGCGTCTTCAAAAATAGATACGGACGGGACTAAATCAGCTCCTTTTCATTTCTTTTGTTATGTAGGTCTTTATTATTTTTGTAGTAAAACTTTTTAACTACTGTACTACCCCACGTTTTGGAGGTGTACCTCGTATCGATGGTTTTCGTAGTTCCTCGTTCCGGTGATTTTCGTACACATCTGGATTATAAAAGCCTAAATTTTAAAAAAAATCGATGAGGGTTAGTGGCAAAGACCCACCTCATTTTCGTACTTAAGCTACTAGTAGATTCTAAACTGCCTCGACGCTCTGATTCTGGAGGTGTACATAAAATGCTTTGAAACAGCCTTTAAACGTTTTTGGAGGCGTGCTAGGATCGCTCCAATCAAATGAGCCGCCAAATTTGCTCTCCTACCCACTTGGAGATGAGGTTGCCGCTTCTATTGTGACTAATGGAGTACATTATTGGAATTTGTGTGGTGAGAAGGGTAATGACCTGATGATATCTCCAACGCGAAAGGAAATAGTCGGGAATTGTCCTTTGAATGAGCTTCATTATCCTGGGGAGAAATGCTTTGTGCTTCATTAAATCGTTAATTCTTATATAAATTCTTGTGTGTATGAGCAGAAATCGACAAGATAGATATATTTAGGTCATCAACCAATTTATTTTCATAGTGTCATGTAATGAGAACCCAATTGAAACAGAATTGTGCATACGTACAGTCAACTGCACACGGTCGTAGACGAGGGGTGGGACCGCGCGCGGTTAACTCTGGTTGTCTGCTGCACCGAAGCTGCAGGCTTGCTCGGCAGAGACAGGGGCGAAAAGGCGAAAACCGAAACATTGTGATCTCCCGCTGCCTAAAAAGGTGCTGCAAACAATCAGAGTGGGCAGCGCGCGGTCCTGCCCCTTGTCTACAACCGTTTGGAGCTCACTGATGCACGTGGAAATGTTCAGCAAAATCAGTTATTATGTAGAAGGGACAAAAGAGCAAAATGAACCAGAATAGGGAATAGGATCCGATTTCGTGCTGCTTTTTCAATGTGAAGGTGTCAGTGTCCTCATTGATTTGCTGGTTAAATAGAACTTGCCGCTGGTCATATTACTGAAGCATTCGTAGCTCTCTGTCTTATTAGTATTTCGGCATATTCGTTGATTTTCAATTGTTTCTGGTTAGTATTTAGTGGCTGTCTGGATCACGTCGCTGTAGGTATTGCTTTTCTTCAGGCTGAGGGTTGCATGTCATTTGATGAACAGCCGACCATTTGATCGCTTCGCTCTTACTTTTCGCTGGCTCCTGCCGGTATGTTGCTTAATTTTCTTTCTTTTACTTCTTATTCAGTTTGTTTACTATTTTTTATATCTTGATATTATAATTTTTGTTTTTACTTCAGCTCGAAGAACTACCGTTTCCGGAGGAAATACTTCCGCCGAAGCATGTGTTGAAGAAATATGGCTTGATCGAAAAGTCAACTAGTGAAGTTCCCTCTCAGAAAGGTGGTTATGTAGAAAGAGGGGAATGTCGGCTGTGTGGAGAGGACATTGAGTTGGTAAGCGTGATTTGGAATACATTTTAGCTGTTATAGTTGCTAAGAGAGCGCTTTTTTAGCTGAGTCAGTTGGTTCGATGTCCGTCTGTTGCTTGTGCAGCTCATTTCCATGCCAAATGTTTGGCTTCACATGGTTTGGCCAATGATCGCTGCCAGCTTTACCCTTTGGAGGGAAAATGTCCGAGGTATTTCCATACCTTTCTCGGAAAAATTGCTTACCTAGTTGGAAATCGCATGGCCTTTTTTGAATATCAACGTTACTGCAGGGCATGTATCGTGTTAAATTTTAGATGTGGGCGCCACTATCTGTGGGGAGACGTTATAAGAGATCAGAGAATGGTTTTGAAAATCGATGAGGCGCAGGCTGACTCATCTCTCAAGGGTTTGGTACCGCGTGCATCATCACTGTGATTCCGCCATACATTTTTCGTTATAACATACACGTGTAGGCTTCCGGTTTCTTTTTCTCTTTGGTTTTTTACTCACCTCATGTTTTATTTGTACTTTGGAACATGTGATTCATATCCTTGGTACTTTCTCGTCTCTTGCCTTACAAAACTCAATCACCATTTAGTACCTCATTTTTTATCTGTTCTCCTCCACTTAGCGTTATTTTTATGGAGATAGGGTGGAGAACAGAAGGAATAGTATCAGTCATGGTCTTGTGTTTGTTTGTGCGTCGCCGCTTCTCGTTGACAATAAGGCAGCAGCAACGCTGTTGCTTTGTTAATGAATTCTGTGCCATGCGACATTGGTAATGTTTCACTGTTACGAGTATGTTGTTTCTCTTATCAGACGCATTCAGATGTGCAGATTGTGCTTTAATGAACGTTTTAGTTATACTACGTTTTCTTTCTTTCCAGTGGTTTTATCCAGAAATTATCTCTGATGTTTGCTTAGCGTTTTTACCCGTCCCAATAGTCAATTTGTTTTTTTCTACTGTTTTAGACCAATATGATCATTCCAATTCGCTGCTTCACCTGTGGCAAAGTGATTGGCAACAAATGGGAAGCGTACCTTGGTTTGTTGCAAGCTGAGTACACTGAAGGTAGGGCTTTCTATTGAACTACTTCCAAGTTTTTTACAATTGTTTCGGGGTCTGTGTCATTGTAAGGGGAAATGGGGCATCACTGAGAAACCGCGATTCGCACATTGATTGAATGGACCAATCACGGTAGCCTGGCACCGCCCCATTTTCCATCACGGTGATACACACCCTTTTCTTTGTATGTGCTCACTTTGAATTCGACATTGTTTTAATAGGATCTGGAGCAATAGCGAGCATTCTTAATAGTCAATGCCTATTTCGATTTTTTTTTGTGGTTTCACAAGTTCATAAGTCTTATGGATTAACAATTTCTAAGTTTTTCTAAAATCAAATCTGAGCTTTCGTTGATTCAAGGTGGAATAGACTGTATATAACAAATCGTATTTAGTTTATCCGGGTGGAGCTGGAGTTGTGGGCCAGCTGGTTAGGTAGCACTTTTTGTAAACTTGTTGCTAGATGCTTGGAGGTGGATGCATTCCGCATCTCACGAGTATTTTTCTTAATTGGTAGTTCTTCGTTATGTAGAAGTATGGAAATGGAATTCTCGGGAATTTTTGGGTCTTCAATAGGCGGAAATATGGAGAAATTCACGAGAATGTTCATTACATTGTAATTTCTAGGTGACGCTCTTGATGCCTTGAATCTTCGCCGGTACTGCTGCCGACGAATGTTACTGTCGCATGTGGATTTAATCGAGAAGCTTTTGAATTACCATCCACTGGAGAAGTGATACAAAAATACTTTGGAATATGTGGTTTTTTGAAGTTCTATTTTTCTTGTTCCCATGTTGAATTGTGAATGATTGTTTCCTCATACGGTTGAAGTTCGACTTCCTTTTATTTGTTGGAGAGAGATTGTTGGATTTTGGATTTGAATTGAGATGTACAATAAATGTGTGCCCCATGTTGTTGCATTTTTAGAAGTAGTGGTTTCAAATCCTCGTACCGTTTTTTCACATATGTCGCTTTAGAGATATTTTCCTGGCTTCTTTCTCTGTGAATCAGATAGAATTTTGTTTTTTTTAAAACTCTTCTTACTGACTCATTGTCTTTGTTCGATAGTTTTTCTTGCACAATTTGACAGCAAATTTCTCTTACTGACCCACTTCTTTTCCACTCTCCAACTCTTCTTGCGCTCACTTTCAGTGTCGCTATTAGTTTCATTTGAAAATGTTTTGGTCAGTTCCATCTTCTTATGGACGGTTGTCCAATTCAAAACCTACTGCTGTTTCCTGCAATCGATTCAGTAACGACTAGCAATTATTAGAATGAAGCGATTTTTGCTGCGCCAAAAAAAAACGGCATTTTACGAAGAATTTTCACGAGGGGTTTAGGCCGTTGCTCAGAAAAAGCAGTTTTATTATGAAGATAAAATATATACCAGTGGCGTTCATGAAGAGAATCTCTCCTCTTCACATTTTACCAATGGGCAGAATCTCTAGTGACATGTTCTTGAATTTTTATTCCCATTATTGTTTTTTTTAATAATTTAATTATCTGAAACTGTGATCGATTTCACAGTAACGTCATCTTTGAAACTTTGGTTGCGGTTTCTGTCCTTCCTTCTCTCTGTCTCTCCCTCTTTCGTGCTACCACAACTGCTTTTTGCCTCTCAGCTGATGGGCAAATTCAAGTGCGTGACGACAGCTTTTTTTTCGGAATTGATTATTAACCACTTACTAAATCGACGTGGTGGATAATTTTCGAGTTCGTCAAGGAAAATTCATTGAGGCATACATAACGCTTGCGTCTGTTTCAAGGGTCAGTTATTCTAAGCGCTTTCTTCCGGATTAGAAAGGCTATAAGAGAAATAGGTCATGGGGCAACTAAATGCTCGAAAAAAGTTGAGGTTAGCCAGTAATCAACTAGAACGGAGTAGAAGCTGAGCTTTGTTAAAGGAGATTAGTGTACTACTGCGCTGCTATTGCTGTACTGCAGCACGACAGTAGTATTGCAGTAGTCGTGTGCAGTACAGTCTGTTTCACCGGGGACGAAAGTGAAAGTGACACCAGAACAAAAAATAGCATGCGAAAGTGTACATCAGTTAGAGAGGGTGCCAAGAAAGAGGCATTATGCACAAATACTCAGCCATGGTACTTTTGTCCGTTAGCAACGAACAAAAATATCTATTGAACTGCAAAATATCTTTGATCTCCTGCTACATTTGTTTAGAAATGTTTGATAATTTCGTTGGTGATGGCACGCCGGAAAAATCATCAAACTCGCTCTCAACCGAATGAAATTCTTTTCAACAGCTGAAAAGAGGAAAACAAAGGATTCGCATATCTAACAAATTCTGACAAAGTCACTCTCTCTCGAAATCCAGGAAGATGAAGGATCCAATATGTTGAAATTTGGGGTTCTGAGGGTCAATTGCCAAAATCAACGAAATTTTGAGGCATTTTTATGTTTCTTGTGAACTGTATCGGACCTTTCACTTCCATTCCAATATCAATTTGTTCTCAACTCTAAATCTCTTCCAATTATTGTGTAAGCCGGCTTTTTGGGTGTTCTCAACCATTTAAAAATGGAGCGTGCCAAAACACCATTGTTTTGAAAATGATCGATAGCTTTGTGACAGCCGTGAGCAAGAACTTTTCAGAAGTATCCTGTGTTAAATTCAAATTTTGCTAGCAATAATCTATTGCTAACAAACAAAGGAGTATAGACATAAGCCGTTTAGACGAAATCGGACATTGGACATAGCCTTTCAACTAAGGATTTGAACGGTTGGAATGGATCTGCTCGCGCGCATATATGCGGCGCAACTTCTACTCCAGGGCGAATGCCCTGTAGTGACCTCATTGAATCTAGTCTATAAGCCTGCGGAGAAAGCGCACATTCCTGCCAGGGCCCGTATCCGATATACTTTTCCCAGTCGGATAAACACGCTCTAGCAGATATGTTACAGTGGTTTCGAGAATCTGCTATCCAATAAAAACATATCTTTGCATATACAAATCCACTCGTTTCACTGTACAGTCTGGTAGCATATGTACAGTCCATAAAAAAAAATCGGCGGACTCCAGTTCGGCGGGAAAGGGGCGCGCGGCGCGGTCGCCATCCGATCGGCAGCCTGAGATTCTATGGAAAAACGGATGATCTACGATATCGACCGACCTTGCGAAGCGGCGCCACGCCCAGCAGGAGTCCGCCGATTTTTTTATAAACTATATGTACACAGGGCCCATGATCTGACATTGTCCGCAATTACGTCCGCTTGATTTCTAAGCTTACTTCATTATGTTTTGATGTGAATTTGGTGTCATTCCTTCTATTTTGGCGTGCTGCATCCATCTCCTTCAAAAGGAATTCTGTGCGTTCTCCCATCGCTGGAAACAACTGTGGTCGCAGTTGCGGACAATGTCAGATTATGGGCCCTGTGTGCGCTACCAGACCATAGGTTATCTTTATCCAATCGATTACCACATGATAACGATCCATGATCTGCTCCTTCCTCATTTTGTGTGGACTCTCGCCGAGACACCGCACTTGCGCCAAGAAATGATCACGCAGATGGATGACTTATATTGGATAGCAGAGTGGATAAAATGAATGGGAATGGATATATACTCGCCATGCTTTCCCTCACACGGTCGAATATATTGCATACAACTCTTTTTCCATAGTTACCACAGTTGAGAATACATGAAGTTTCAGGAAACGACTGAGAAGCCACTTTCTAACGTGATTCCATCAGTTCTCGCATTGCCCGATTTTTTTTTTTGCATTTTGCGTAAAGCAGTGACATTGTATTTGAATGCAGACGACACATTTTATTTGACATCATGTCCAATGCCCGAATTCGTCTAAACGGCTTATGTCATGAGTATATATCCCAGGAAGAAACTTCATCCTAAAATAAATTGATGAAACGGAAGCCGGCAAGGTGTCGCCATAATTATGGCCCACCTTGTAGAACAGAATAAGCGTAAAATTAAAAAGTGCATGCCTACCTCACCTGATAATCTCTAATGACCGTTTTTTCACGCGTCATGGACGAAACCAAGTGCATCCGGGTGCTGAAGTGCGTAATTCGTCCGCAAAGTTCGCTTTCATTGCGAATGACGACGGATGTCGCAAGTGACCTGCACGGGCGAATGTCTGCGCAACGTCGCTTCACACACTATTCCACCAAAAGTCTGACCTTTTCTTCGGGGTGGTTGCGCCTACCGCCGGCGGACAGCGTTGTCCGTTCGGGCATTTCGATTTCGGCCAGCGTCTCGATCGCGTCTGGGGTACCGGTTCCGTCACGTTCGTACAGGTTTCGCATGGTTTCTCCACGTTGGAACCGCCGCTGACATGTTAGTGTTTGTATTAACATGTATCGATCGGTTTCACGTCTTGAATTGCTTTCCAGTGGTTTGATTCTGAAGCTTACATCCATTATTTTTTATTCCATATGATTACACCTTTGGAAACATCCAATTTGATATCATATTCGGCATTGTCTTAGAAATTCAACCTTAAATTTGTTTGCTCTCTAATTTTCGCCGAAAAACTGCTGGCGACCTTTTTTTTCTGAATATTATACTTTAACCCAGAAGGCGATCTCCAAACTAGACCTCGTTTTCATGTACATAAGGGTGTTGATGGCAGCTAGCTCTAGTGTCCAGTGTCCATCCAGACAGGTTTCCACTGTGTCTGGAGTACTTTCTGGTCAGCGCGGTTGCCTGTAGCGTATATTTTTCGGTGTTAATTGCTTCTATATTCTTCTCTGTCGAGTTAGAATCTGCTCTTTCTGTTGCTTTCCAGCAGTACTGTCGCTTATTAATGATAATCACTCTTAATCATATTCATACTACTATAAATTTCTTTGCTGATAATTGTTGATAAATTTTCTTGCGTAGACACTCTGTTTTTTTTTTTTCGTTTTGTTTTTATTTGGACAGATCCATTGGCTGTGACTTGCGCCCTTACCGTCAGGAGACTGTCGCATAGTTTTTGCTACAGTGCATTTGGGGGTGAGTCATTAGTGCCGGAACCACGCCGGAACCACCGTATGTGCTGTGATGAACATTCTTGAAGGCCTAATTTATCTAAATTTCCGAGTTATACTTCGGAACTTTGCTCGATTTAATCTCTAGAAGCTATTTTTCAAAACTTCCTCACTATTTCCAACGTTTTTGGTTGGTTAATTCGCGGCCCAAACATCCCCCCTTTGTGTTTTGGAGGAGCAGATTCGCTGTTATCACTATTTCTCTAACTCAGACATTCGCTCGGGAGTCCCGCACTACAAAATGATGTCTCCCGCTCGAGGGTGAGCGGGAGACATCAAAAACTTCGAGTTTTTGTCCCGCAACATCCCGATTTTGTCCCGCAAGCTCCGGCGGGAGACCGGATTTTGTCCCGAAAATGATACCAGTATCATGGTGCGGGAGACCGGATTTTGTCCCGAAACTGAAAAACGAAAGAAAACAAAAATGCACGGTGACCGCAACGCGTATGCGGTCCGTGGGCCAACGCCGACCGCTACTAGCGGATTTCGCATCCGCGTCACGGCCGAGCGCGACGGCCTCCCACGCATCTCGCCTGGTCTTCACGCTGGGCCACGGTCTTAACCGGGCCTCAGCAGGCCAGACGAGTCCCGTAGGACTCCTCTCCGCCGAAGCGGAGAGTAAACTGAAGCCTACCTGCAGAGTGAGGCCCTTATATACCCCTCATTTGATAAGGGTTACCACGTGGCAATAACAAACCCGCACCATTCTCGGGATAATCCCGCAACAAAACCAAAATGTCTCCCGCCGGAGCTCCTGATTTTGTCCCGAAAGTGATAAGAAAGCTTTTTGTCAGGCGGGACTCCCGAGCGAATGTCTGAGAAAATCCACCCTGAATTCTGGTATTGATTTTTTCCTATCCGGGAATGGGCATTATACATGTGACCGAATCGAATATATTCGACGGGATTTTCGAATATTCGAATATTCGAATAGTTCATTCATTCGTTTTTTCAAAAAATGAGCATATTCGAATTATTCATTCATTCGGTATTTTCAAAAAAAGGGGTATTCGAACTATTCGTTCATTCGAGTTGTTCGTAATGAGAGTTATTCAAATAATTCGTTTATTCAGGTGCGTAGGAAAACCAAAATTCGAATAATTCGTTCATTCGGCCGTCTAAAAGTGGCAAATTCGAAATATTCGTTCATTCAATTTGGCAACACTTGACATCCGAATCATGATGGTGTGATGGATATTAGAGAGGGTCATAAACATCCACTAACAAGGTCATGCCTCAAAGACTCGTTGCGACCCCCGACAATTCCCACAAATCGCCTAATGAGATCCTGATATGTCCGGAGGCCGACCTTTGTAGGTGCAAGTAACGAAGGTTGATCATGGCGCCCAGGAACGCATATTAGAGAAGATATAAATACAGAGATACATAAATACAGGAGAACTGTCCACTTCTGAAGATGAGGAAGAAGAGGTACTTTAGATGGTCTGGTTCCCTTTGAGGCTGTGCTGGAGTTTCAACATGTAGATTAAATATAATTCTAGGGTATATATTTCTATTAATATTTGTTCTGAAATTGGTCAGGGTTGATAATTGATGTAACGATTTATGGATGCATTTTTGCATCAATCGTTTTTGATATATACAGATAATAAAGGATTAGGGACACTCTAAAAGCTATAGTATTAAAATGGTATCGGAACGAATATTCGGTTCGAATTATTCATTCATTCGGTGGATTCAAAACGTCAGTTATTCGAATAATTCATTCATTCGGGTGGCAAAGGAAGTCCTACATTCGAATAATTCGTTCATTCGCACATTTTGAAAAACACCTTATTCGAATTATTCAAATGTTCGAATATTTCAAGAAGCCTGATATTCGAATTATTCAGAATTCGAATATTTCAAATTTTGCGTTTTTCCAACTGTTCGAATATTCGAATATTTTGAAAATCGTCGAATATTCCAATGTATAATGGGCATATTGTGGTACAGTTCTTCCGAAACGATGGGGCCGATGAGGCGGTTGGTAGATCAAGAAGCGGCCCGTCGTTTCGGAAGCACTGTACATTGCTCTCTATCTATTAGGTTGAGGAATTATAAATGTCTGTTTGACCCATAAACAGAAATTACTACAGAAACAACACTTCAGCAGCTCCAGCCAAAGGCTATATTCCAGACTAATCTTTGACTCTTCTACTTCTTTCCTATAAGATATCAGCGTTCTCTTCCCAGAAATCGCTGCGCCGAAAGACGCAGTACAAAGTCACCTAAATTTTAACCTTAGCACAGATCCTAACGTTTTTCTCTACCAAAGAACGTTGTAGCGACAGGGACAACTGGTATTTTGATAGTGCCTATACTGCGCTATGAGGCGGTTGAGAGAGAGGGATTCCATCCCCTGGTTCTCAGTTTTCTACTGGAACATTTTCGCAATGTGCTGTAGGGACCATGTCAAGGATAAGTTTTGTAGTCGCTGTATCGACACTACGTTGATGAGGTGCCTAGTTCACGGTGTCCTATTCTTGTGCAGGAGTACCTGCTCTGAACTCCTGTACAGGATTCGCCATCACTGCACGGAACAGTCCTTTCATATTCTACTTCAAACACAATATCACATTTCTTTCCGGACGATCGAGTTTCGGGGTCGGGATGGGCTGCTCATCGTCGCTGAGCCAGTGTGGTTTTTTGCCTGCATGTTCAAGAGATACCCTTCTATAATACTACGTTGAGACGACTTCGAAGAAGTTGCGATTCCTCAAGGTGCGGGGAAGGTTTGGCTGATGGCGGGTCGCGCACTTAGTAGGTCAGCATTAAGTGGGTGCAGTAACTACTAGAATATAATTTTTCAGACACAAGAAATCAGATGAAACCAAACAATCCATATATATTCTGAAGCGCCCTGAAGTGCTCCTTCAGGTGAGCACAAAAGCACTGCTGAAAACGGTGACATTGACGAAATATTAGAAAAAAATTAAAATGTGTGCTCCAGACATTCATAATTCCTCAGCCTAATAGTACAGTGGTTGTCGATGGACCCGTCAAATTTGCGGACTTGAGCGCGTACAGCAGCACGACCGCGTAGCGCGCTGGAACCGCTCCCTCGCGCTGCAGCAATGGCCAATCGTAGCTATGTTTAGCGAGCGCTTTTTTATTGCATTCAGTTAAAAAAATATTGCTATGATTGGCTATAACTGCAGCGCAAGATAGCAATTCCAATTCGCGGAGCGGTCGCGCTGCGTGTGCTCTCGATTCCGCGAACTCACCAGCTTCATCAATGCTCACAGCACATTGCGTGGGATTTCGAAGGAAAGCGGAAGGACAAAAAGGTTTACATTCGCTACAATGTGCTCAACCAGTTGACATGCATGGTGCGACGCGTGGGACTGCGTACTCAACCGGTTGAGCACAAATGCATGTTTAAGGAACTGCCAGTGTCCCACGCGGCACACCATGCCGAGAGCGTAAGGTCGCGAATGTGTTGGGTACGGCTCACCTGGACCAGGAGCATCATTGGCTTTACCCATGGTAAACGTGTTGACGCCCTTGCTAATGATGGGTGAATTCACGTGATTTTGATACGTTTACCCTAGATAATTTCAAATGATGCATGCGGCCGCTGAATATGAAAGCACTGGGTTTACCCGGTACTTACATGGTGACATCAGCTCTCAATATGGAGCAAATCCTGGAAACTCTCTATCTCTAGGTTTTCCACTATATCCCCTTTGTCGCACTAGTTTTCCTTTGTTAAAGGTCACATATTGTTCTGCTCTGGAAAAGGGCATCTATTGTAGATAGCAGAACCCTCTTTACAGAATGTTGCTTTCATTGCTTGTAGTTCGCAATGTTCATTACGCTGTTATTATTGTTCCTCTCAACGTTCGATTGATACTGCATCGACCGTTTTGATCTGAAAGTAAGGTTAATTCAATATCTTTAGAACAATTGTATTGGGCCGGTTGGACGGTGCTCACGTAGCTCAGGAGGATCTATTGCTGCAATCATGACGCGTAAGTTTCTTTTCTTATTGCTGATTAAACTTAATGTATAGTTGCCTATTCAAAAATGCGATAATTTTATAACAAATATCCACAGATAGTAGAGGTTGTCACGCATTTGCGCATTATTTTAATGCATCTCTCCAGAAAGAGAGCCAGAGAGTAAGAAACATATGCAGCTGTTAGTTGGTCATTTTTAGTGGTAGTTCACTATTACTTAGAACTTCAGGCGGAAATCAACGTGAACTTGCCCGTGAAAAGCACCTGAAAAAACAATTGGAGCAAAAAAAGAAAGCCGGAGCTGGAGCCAGAGAGGCTAATGCGGTGAGTAGATCATTTGCTTAGCAGTAACTATTTTATAGACGTGTCGGCGATTGCACGGTGATAATTTGCTTTGTTTTCACAGGTAGAGGCGAATGCACTGCATGTATGTTACCCTTCTAGAAACAACAAGATTTTCACGGTGTATATGCGGGTGCGGATCAGGATGAGGCAAAACAGTGCGGATCATGTGCCTCCATGATTGGTTGCTCCCTGGACTGATCCAGTCACAGGAGCCATAACCCTCCCCGTTTTGCCTCATCATTACTCACACCACATATATGCATTTCCCATCGGACTTTGGCTGATGGACACATGAGTTTATACAAATTAGCTATAGCCAAAAGTTGATTTCGAAACCAGAAATTCCATTTAAGAGCGTTCCTCGCTGAATATATTGTAGAAAAATGATCAATTGCATGGTCCGTGTTTTTCATAGTACTCAGCGTTTTACCAACCTACGATTTAGGGTCTATCAACTGATGCACGAATGAGCCGAGACGCAGAAGTGATGAGGTTAAAACAAGAAAAAGCTGCAGCTAAAAAAGCTGCAGAGGAAGCGGCGAAGGCGGCTGAAGCGAACAAAGTAAAGAAAATTGATCCGCTCAAGATGTAAACGGTTAGTTTTTGTGTTTCATTCTGTTATTAGGAAGTTTCATTTTCTAGCGATGGCAATCATTCATCTCCCTCTCACCCATCTCTCTCCTCCCTCTTTTTTCGTTTTTCTTCTCTCTCGCTCGCTTTCTCTCTTTTTCTTCCACGATATTGGTACTTTTCCTTCAACAAACATGCGTTTTCTAACTATGCAATGATTTTAGGTTATTCCCGGACTCCTCCTGGCCCTCGGAACTCGATGCACAATTCCTTTCAAAGATAAGAGTATTGCCATTTATCTGTCTTATGACTTCTTGATCAAAGTTATGGTTTTGGAGTGATAAACGCTATTTTATAAAGAGAATCAACACCTTATGTAATTGCTTGTTATTAGTTTTTTTTTGCCGTATTGATTTTTTTTTTCATGGAGACCGCACTCGGTTCCTGGTGGTATTGCACTGGTCTTGCCTCATCTGAATGACAACTCATCTAAAAAGATCAACACCATCGTTCGCAAATGTTGGCTCCCAGTGCTTCTTATACTTTAACCAGAAACCCACACTAAAAGAGATGTTAACAGCGTTGCGTATTTATGAAAGCAGTATGCGACCAACGATCGTGTCAGTACTATCGTAAACACAAGATCTTTCATCTGAAGGGGGAGGGGGGNAACCAAAATGTCTCCCGCCGGAGCTCCTGATTTTGTCCCGAAAGTGATAAGAAAGCTTTTTGTCAGGCGGGACTCCCGAGCGAATGTCTGAGAAAATCCACCCTGAATTCTGGTATTGATTTTTTCCTATCCGGGAATGGGCATTATACATGTGACCGAATCGAATATATTCGACGGGATTTTCGAATATTCGAATATTCGAATAGTTCATTCATTCGTTTTTTCAAAAAATGAGCATATTCGAATTATTCATTCATTCGGTATTTTCAAAAAAAGGGGTATTCGAACTATTCGTTCATTCGAGTTGTTCGTAATGAGAGTTATTCAAATAATTCGTTTATTCAGGTGCGTAGGAAAACCAAAATTCGAATAATTCGTTCATTCGGCCGTCTAAAAGTGGCAAATTCGAAATATTCGTTCATTCAATTTGGCAACACTTGACATCCGAATCATGATGGTGTGATGGATATTAGAGAGGGTCATAAACATCCACTAACAAGGTCATGCCTCAAAGACTCGTTGCGACCCCCGACAATTCCCACAAATCGCCTAATGAGATCCTGATATGTCCGGAGGCCGACCTTTGTAGGTGCAAGTAACGAAGGTTGATCATGGCGCCCAGGAANCACGCAGCAGCAGACAACTGAAGCCAGCATGCAGAGCCCTCTGTGTCTCTGCCCAAGAAGGCCGCGCGCGGCCCCGTCCCTTGGATACGACCGTTAGGAGTTCACTGTACATGCAGTGGATTCAGTCAGCGGTATGTGGGAGGGACAGAGCGGCCGCTTAGAAAAATCTTTGACGAGCATCGACGAGCGTTCACTTACCCACAATCGTATGCCAGCAATAGTTTCTCCAGGCACCACACGACGATAAGCCTACGAGTCTGTTCTTGATTTTCAAGTAGGTAGAAGTGCTACATCCTCGCCTTGAAAGACCACTAGAGGGAAAGATCATGGAAGCGGAAGAAATCAGACGGTGCAAACCGGAGGTCAACGGTTAACGTTTATTGTTTGAGCGAATACGAGAGGAAAGAGAAGTATTGGGTTGGGCAATAAGTTCGTGCGGTTTTTTCCACTTGAGTTTTCACTGAGAAACAAAATATGTTCGAGTGCGTGTTATATATGATTTTGTAGCCCTTTTTTCTCTTTACAAATATTCCTACCGATTTCCTCAACACGTAGTACACCTCGTTTTCTACCGCGTAGAATGTGACCCTCCAAATCGGCTAAAACGAACATCTCCGACGGCTACTACTGTTCCACTTTAATCGTGGATCGAATGCAGCTCAAAAGGTGATGGGTATCTATGAGGTCCAAAAAGAAGCCATTACTGCTGAAAGGACGGCACAGAAGCAGATGCCCGCCTCTGAGAGGTGAAATTTAGCCAGAAGGATGTCCCTCCTCTGAATTTAGAGTTTTAAGGACAATGAGCCATTTGTCCGTTAGGTTTTGGTGTAGATGTAAAGAAGAATTACTATGAATGTCAAATCTTAGCAACAACTAGGTTCAAGTGATCCACTTTGCCAAAAAACATCGAAGGGCTCAACTCGAGGTTATCCCTCATATTGAGAAGGCGCGTCTCTTCTGGGCAAATTCCACCAAAACGAAAACCGAGATGTTAGAATTGGAGGTAATTTTACGCATGCGACCCATGCAAGCCTAAAGCTATCTCGAACCACTTGTTTTGTTCTTTTCCTTAGCATTTTCCAGACTTCTATTCAAGAGTTGCAGTCGAGGGTCGCAAATATAGTCATCTCAGATAATGTGGCTTTTCATGGAGATGAAAGAGGGGAGCTGCTCTTTCTCTAGTAGCATTAATAGTGGAGGAAAGGTGCTATATAAATCACTATTCGTGATTGATGCTGTTTGTGAGAAACACTAGTTTTGATGCCCACGGAAAGCCGCACGAACTTATTGCCCAACCCAATAGAACCAGTGATAGGATTGGGTTATGGGTCATCATTTAGAAAACGAGGCTGGGCATGTTCCTGTTTTTGGTCCATTCAAAGGAGGGGCCAATTACAGAAACGTATGATTGCATGATTGCAGTATTGATATGACTGTTACGATTATGATTGCAGTATCATGAACGCTTAAATATCCGCTGCGGTCCCGAGACGATCTCATTGCGTCCCATTTGCCAGCGAGCTCGGTCGGTAAAAACAGCCGTCACTTATGTTGTTCGACGTTGTTGCATGTATTGTAAAAATTTTGCTAAGATCTGAGGAAAGCGCTATGCGCCGAAAACTTATCATATAAACGGATGGCAAAGTTCAGACTGTGCTAAACATAGGTGTTCAGCATATTGGAAAAACCCCAATGGATGTTTTTGATCCGCTGGTGAATAACATTGAGGGGGGCACCGATGAAATAAGCAGTATATTCCATCAGTAAACAAAGGTCCGAGGCAACCATCGAAAGCTGTATTTATAGCACATCGGATTCCGATCCTGTTGGATAATCGATCCACGTCGGAGCACGACAAGTCGGATTCCGACGAAGATCGATACCTATCATTTGTTATCCGACCGGATCGGACTCCGACGCACTATAAATAAAGCTGAAAGCTCACTGAATTTACCAAAAGAAAAAAAAAACTAGCAAAATGGAGTTGGGGAGCCAATTCCTAGAGAACACAGAGGTGCTTTTGACAGGTCATACACATTCAAACCTGCTAAGTGTGGGGATTTGTGATGGAATAGGCCTACACAGGAAGCAAAGAGTGGCTTTGACAAGTAGAACAAGTTTCAGCTTGTTAGTCGCATTGATTTAGAGAGGAGAGAGTAGAAGCAATGCTAAAGTGCCTATTGTATTTTTTGAATTTTTTGTCTTCTACTCGGATTTTCAGCACCAGTTAAATCGACTTGCTCTCCTAATAAGCATAGATATTGAAAAAAAAAAAACTGCCTAGATAGCTTTTACTACCGTTTTTGGGGTGGCTTCCCCCCACCCCCCAACTTCATTTTACCCAAAAAAAAAAAACCTGAAAAGTTTTTATCGCATGCTGACCGCAGCAATAACAGCGAATATGGCTTCACGACAAGTAAGCACTGTTGACCCTATGTTGTCAAGACAATTTGCCGATTCTGATGTCTGAAAAATTACTGCCCCATGCTGGAATCGAACCAGCGACCTTCTGTTTACAAGACAGACGCTCTGCCACTAAGCCAATGAGGCGGCGATCAGCGCTCTGACGGCGATCGCTACCATCGTCAGATCTGATGGCGTAGCCTTATAAAATGTTACCTTCAAACTAGTGGGATACTAGTAATGGTATATGTAGATTGTTCGCTGTGGCGAGAACTTAAGATTTGAAACAATGTACAGTGTGTTAGCCCGGAACGTGCACCGGTGTGGACTTTGTCCGCAATCGCGACCGCAGTGTTATCGGCCGGTTCCGTCGGAAACAGTATCGAAGCATCAAAATGGAGCGAATCACATCACCTACATATCAAAAACAAATCAAAACTTACAAAAGGAAGTGTAAAAATGGATAGGAAAAGCCGATCGGCCGGCCGAAACCACTGCGGTCGCAGTTGCGGACAAAGTCCACGCTGGTGCACGTTCTGGGCTAACAGACTGTACCGTCCATATTCGCAAGTGCTATTGAACTACATGTACTGAGACGGAGAGGACGGCTACGGGGCATTTTTTACCAGATATTTGCGCGACATGAAGAAAAGGACCACCTGCGGTACTACAGTTGTCTCAGTGTGGGTCAGCAGGTGGTATAGTCCCAACTGCTGCCTTAGCGACATTTGTTGCTAACGAGCAAAATTTCCAATAAACAAAATTCATACAGAAATCAAATCATATAGAGAGAAAGCGCATAGAATAAGCTTCCTAAAGATATATGGCAGTGTTAAATGTGGAGAAAATTTTTGCAGAATTATTCACAGGAAAAGTTAAATTGAAAATCCTGCATTAATTTCCAAACAATCCAAAATCTCTGCAGCAGTAGGATGTGAGCAGTGGGGGCAGTTACAAGCAGGAATGTAAAACATTTGATTACTTGGAAAAAACAATGGAAAAGTAAGGAACCAGAGGTATGCCAATACCAAATTTTCATCCGTTTTATTACGTAAATTTACACTATCAGACATATTTGGGAGGAAAGGATGGGGAAAGAGAGAGAGAGAGAGAGAGAGAGAGAGAGAGAGAGAGAGAGAGAGAGAACGATAGAGGTGAAGGGGCGAGGGGCTGCAATGAATAAACATAGCAGATAACAACTAACAGTAAAATTTTGAAGGAA
>JARK01001347.1:1050017-1064895 GCA_000688135.1 Ancylostoma ceylanicum | reverse complement strand
GGGGACTTCTCAAAAATTCCACTATAATGCATATCGCACATAAAGAAACAATAATAAAAAGTCTGCATAAGAAATAATAAATTGCTCACAATATTATTACCAACAGCCAGCGGGTTTCCAGTGGTTGGATCGACAACGGAGCATAAAGGGGTGGGCTGATCTGGAAATAAAAACTCCAAAACCACTCCGGAAAAATTTGCTGTAACAACATACTTGCTGGTGCTGAGCTAACAGCTGGAATAGCAACATCTTTTGGTGATGACTTCAACGGAATATCTGGCCCAACTTCAACTCCGACTAGCACCTGCATCGCCGGTTCAAGAGCGGAGGTGTGAGCTGTTGCAGGGGGTGAAGGCGGTTGAACCGGGACGGTTGCCGCGGACTGGAAAGAAATTTAAGCCTTAGTTGAAGAGAGTATAAATTGCCCCATGAGGGCCCGTTATCCAAAGTAATACACGCTTGCCTCTAACGCCATCGTTGGCTCCATAGGTGGGGTATGCACATCGCTCTGCGGTTCATCTTTTACTGTGCGCGAGCACGGCAATTCTGGGACAGAAGGAGCAGTGTCGATTACGTAGAAGTCGTCCCTCGGCTCGCTCTTTACGCAAACTGACGGCGGAGAAGGCAGCACTGTACAGTGAGAACTGGTGGGTTCCTTTGTGAACTCTAAACTACAGCCAGTTCAGAAAAATAGTGAAAATCAGTGTTCTGCTGCGTAGAGAACCCTAAGTTGTTTTTGACAAGTCGCTCACGCTCTAACACGCTATTTCAGGAGGTTTTCAGCTACTTGACACGTTAAAACGGTTCCGGAAAGGAGAGTTCGTTAGACGCTGTGAGAGTACGTTAGACGCTCATCATTCCTTTGTGAATAGAGTGTCAATATAGTCCAAACACCGCCTGCACGTAGCCTTTCAACTATGGATTTGAACTGTTGAAATGGATCCGCTCGCGCGCGTATATGCATCGCGATGTTTACACCGAGATGAATGTCCTGTAGCTCAGGTAGTGCCAATGGGAGACTTTGTCTGCTATTACGACCGCAGTGGTATCTGCCAGTCGACGGGCTGGTTCGATTTGATTTTTACACCTTCTTCTGCATATTTTAATATATATTTGGTGTGATTCCTTCCATTTTGATGTTTTCTCATTGCCACTCAGTAAAATCTCCTCCCAGACACACCCTGCGGTGTCATTCCATCGATGGAAGCAGTGACCAGTCATCCGGCCAACACCACACTGCGGTCGTAATTGCAGGCAAAGTCATCCCAGTGCCCTCTCTAAGCTAGAGAGCATTCAACCCGGAGTAAACATCGCGTTGCAGATACGCGCGCAAGTGGACCCATTCCAACAGTTCAAGTCCCTAGTTGAAAGGCTACAGGGAATTCTTAACGAAGTGACAGTTGGTGCAATTGCTAACCCAGTACAAAGGCTAGGTGCGAACTGCCAAAAACCGCTCGCATGTAACCTTTCAACTGAGATTTGAAAGGTTGGAATGGATCAGCTCGAGCGCGTATATACAACGCAACTTCCACTCCAAGGCGAATGCCCTCCACGTGCGAGCGGTTTTTAGCGGTTTGCACGGAGCCTTTATACTGGGTCCGCAATTGCACCACCTGCTGCTCCATTACAAATCTCTTATACCAGACTATACAGTAAAACTTTTGATGTTCATTTGATGTTAATTAGATGGCGGATTTTAGAACTGATAGGAGTAACAACAGAAAGTGAATTAAAGCTAACCTTTAGTCTCGTTATTCTGTGCCTGCTGCTCTTCTGCATTGCTATCTGGAGACGAATCATAAGGAACCAAGGGATGAACTGAAGATTACATCAGAAAAGCATCAAAAAAGGTAGTATGAGCAAAATCTGTCCAGCAAATGAAAAAAATAGCATGCATTTTCCCTGAGAACTATGTATTTGCACCAACCACGATTTTCTTCTACAACTCTGTCCTTAGCGTAGTCATGAGCATGATCGGTGTTCTCCTCTATTACCAGGCTATCCACCTACAAAACAGCAGCGTTGAAGCGCTTAACCTAACGTCAAGTGAAAACGAACCGAAGCGTATTCACAGTGAATGAGATTACACCCCTCGTAGAAAAAAGCGCCATTGACAGCCAGCTTTGCTTCACGAGCCGAATCTTCTGAGTCGAACTCGACAAACACCTAAGAAAAGAGTTAAAAAACGACAAGAAATACACTAACGAAAGTTTGATAGAGTAAGAAACACAAACAGGTCTACATACCAGGAGTCCAGTCTCTATACCTCGTGATATTGGACTGATTTTTATGCGTTCCACTTCACCAAACACGGAACAGACTTCGTAAGCATCCTTTATTAGTAATCACTCGGCATTAATTGTAGAAATTATTATTGATCGATACATATGAAGAACACACCTGAACCTTCACTTCCTTCTTAACGTTGCTCACTGACATTAGGATCACTTTGTTCTTCTCGCGTCGCTCAAGCGCGTCACGGTCGAGAATATGGTGGAGTGAGAACATCATGAACACTTCGTTGCCGCCAATACAAATTGCGTTTTCGTACCCGTATTTGACACAGGCTTCAGAACCTTAAAGAAAGATCGATAGACAACAAGGAGAGGTGAGTGACATCTACAATTTATAGTTCATTGCTGATGGAGTACGGGAGCCGCGACGCACTACCGGTGCGGCGCGGTAAGCAATCTGGCCGCCATGACTCTCGAAGGTAACCAGTAGAGCTACTACTGTTTTTGTCGCTGGCATCCCTATAGCATGGATGCTTGAAGTGAGAATATTAGTGAATAAAACAATAGCAGCTTCACTAGTGACTACCGCGTCGCACCAGTGGTGCGTCGCGGCTCTAGCTCATCTACAGTGCAACAACAACAGAATTTCGCTATAAACTGACTCCAAGGTCTTTCAAAGGATTTCTTGAAAGGATATTTTAAAACTTTTAACATTCAATCTCTTGAAATTTTCTGGATAGAAGTTTTGCAATTCCCACTAACCACCTCGGAGAGGGAACATGGTCTTTTCAAACAAAGCACATTTTCTTAGCGGTACGGAAACCGCGTCTAAGATTTCTATAAACTCGGCATGGGGTACAGCGATATACGATGTAGCAATTCCAGAAGTCCACATAGAAAACAAAACCGAATCCAAAACGATTAATTTCTTACTTGATGAGAATGATCCGCCTACATAATAAAAAGAGAAACAATACTTCTTCTTCTTCTTTTTCTGCATTCAAACATTACAGCCGTTTGCAACGAACTCTGTATCCAAACTTTTGGTGGAACTTTGCAAGTCTTACGGCTTGACACAACATGTCAGTGGTAGCACGCTAAGAAAGAACACTCTTGATTTAGTCTTGTCTACAGGGTGGTCCACATGAAGTGTGACGGGAAAAACTACCCATAACTTTACGCAAATCTAACCAAATGAGGACTTTTTCTATTTATTAGGATGACAAAAAAATTCTCTACAACATATCTCAGAGTACATTCGAAATGATCTCCTTTAGCTTTGACACAAGCATCCGATCTCTCCCGCACATTCTTGCGAATGCGCTCTACCATTTCCGGCGAAATTCGGTCTCAAGCAACCACCTGGGCTGTCTTCAGCAAATCTAATGACTTGTGTTTGAAAGAGCAGACTTTTTGCTCCAAGATAGATTAGACAGCGAAATCCGGAGGGGTGAGATCGGGTGAGTTTGATGGCCAAACATTCTTTGTCCAGAAACACGCAAGATTGGTCCCACAGCACTCCAGTGCCTTCTTTTCGCCGTGAGCAGGTGCCCAATCTTGGCGGAAGACCCACTCGAGATTCATAGCATTCTATTCGGTCCAAGAAATCATTCCATACTCCAGGATCTGTTTCAAATGAAGTTCGGCATAAATTTCAACTCCTTGTTGGACAAAAACCAGCTTAGCCTTGCCCAAATCGGACATTCCACCCCACACCATCACGGATTGTCTGAAGAGCGTTTTTTCAACTTCGACGGCTCTTGGAGATTCCTTCGACCAAAGTTCCCGCTGATTCTGCGAATTCCGGAGTGAACATCTTCTCGTCCGTGAAGGGAATTCGGCCGAGCTTGCCACCGCGCGCAAGGGGCATCACCTTTCTGCATTTTTCCAATATGGAGGCCTTCATTTCGTCTGTGAGGCGTCGCCACTTGGCGAATTTGTGGGATATAGCTCGAGATCATCTCTGATCAGTCTTCGCAGGTTGAACAGCTCATTTTGTGATTCTTGGCCAACTGTCTAATGCTTCTTTCAGGATTTCGGCGCAGTTCGCTTTTGGCGGCGTTTCGTCAGGCAGGGGTCCTCGCAGTTCGATCAGGTCTCCCTCTCGGACGACTTTCAATCCTTCCAGATCCTGCGAAACGGCTTATGACCCGATGTTCTTCCTTCCGATGTAGTTTGAGCGTCTTCGAGATCTCGGAGACTGACGACCCGCGTTTGTGCATGGCGGTTACTGCAGTGTGATCCGCAAGCGATGCCATCTTTTTCCAAAAACAGGGGATAACACTGGCTCCTATAGGGCTAAAAAACACGGCAGAAACGGATAACACAATGAAAAAGCACAAAAAAGCAATACAAATGACCAAAAATTGATTTTCTTTAGCCCGTCACACTTCATGTGGACCACCCTGTAGTGATAAGCGGCTCGTAGAGGAACTAAACATTGGTGTCCCCGTCGGTACCAGCAATCACTGCTCTATCAATTTCCAACTGAATCTTTCTATTGCTTCGGATCCCTACGTCATTAAACGTGACTTCAAGGCAGCGAACTCCGCTGACATCAGAAACTATTTATGCAATGTTGATTGGTTTGGGTCGCTTGATACTGTCAGTAGCGTTGATGGAAAGTATGAACTCTTCATATCGATTCTACACCACTGCATCGATCTCTTCGTCCCACTTGTTAAAGCTCCTCTAAACTCTTCCAAAGTGCCTCCTCACATCAGCTCGCTAGCCCACAGACGGTTACAGGCTTGGAATGCAGCCGTTGCAGAAGGAACTAGTGACAACTGGGCAAGATTTTCAAGACTTAATAGGTTGCTTCAAAGAAAATTGTGGAAGTACAATGCCAATCTTGAAAAGAAGGTTATTCAATCCAAAAATAAAAACGCTTTTTACAAGCTAGTGAATTCAAGAATTCGTGTGAAGCCCAAAATTGGGGCCTTGGTAAAAGATGACGGTAAAATTGCACTCACTGAGCACGATAAGGCCGAAACGCTAGCGGATGTTTTTGCGCAATCCTTCAGTATTTCTGGTTCAACGTTAAATATCTGTACCGGTCCTGCTTTTCCTAGTATGAGCGATTCTCTGTGGTTTTACGGGGACGAGCTTTTTAGCACACTCTCTGCGTGGCCTGCTTCTTACTCGGATACTCCTGATCACATCCCGCTAATATTTATCAAGCAAGTGCTGGACATAATCACTGGGCCACTTGTGTACATTTTCAACTTAAGCTTCATGCGTGCGGAAGTGCCAAATAGATGGAAACTCTCTCTTGTGACCCCTCTGCCCAAGAAACCTCCGTTCACATCTCCACTGAATTATCGCCCAATTAGTATTACGTCGATTTTTGCCAGAGCATTTGAAAAGATCCTCAAGAAAAGAATTGAAAAACATTTACAAGAACACGCTATTATATCTCCTTTTCAACATGGCTTTCAAAAAGGCAGATCTACGGTAACCGCTATGATTCAGTCCTTGAATGACTGGACAGTTAATGCTGATCATGGGCATAACACCGACGTTGTTTTTCTTGACTTTTGTAAGGCTTTCGACAAGGTACCCCATGATAAATTACTCGCTAAATTAGATAGAATTGGGATTCACCCCAGGATTATAGGATGGATTCAGGCGTTTCTGTCTGATCGTATTTTCATTGTGAGGGTAGGATCTGGTTTCTCTCGGCCGAGACGGGTCACAAGTGGGGTCCCACAAGGGGGAGTCCTCTCTCCCATTCTTTTTAACATCTATACGTACGAACTTCCCCTTCTCGTTTCAACAGTCGGTGTTAACTGCTGTGCTTTTGCCGATGATTTTAAAATCTATAGTAAAAGCTCAGATTGTTTAGCACTCCAAAATGCAATCGATATTGTACATAATTGGTCTAAGGAATGGGAAATCCCGCTCTCAGAGGAAAAGACTAAGCTGATGCATATTGGACCCAAAAACAATTGTCACAGATATGTTATAGGAGGAACTCCTATTAAAGTGGTCGACAAAATCAAAGACTTAGGTTTTTTGGTAACAAGCGACCTAGACTTTGACCAACACTGCGAGCAAATAGCTGCGAAGGCCATGGGCCTAATGTACAAATTATTCCGAGCATTGGTGACAAGAGACTGTATGGTTCTTTTACGTGCATTCAAAACCTACATAAGACCGTTACTTGAATACGGGACCGTTATCTTTTCTCCACACAAACGTAAGGTTAGTGATAAGCTTGAAAAGGTCCAGAATAGTTTCACAAGGAAACTCTTTATAAGAAAAGTCGGGTTCTTCTATGATAGGATACCCTCCTTTAAGGAGAGGAATATGAATCTTGGCCTACATTCTCTTTCTTGGAGGAGAAGAAAATTCGATCTACTCATGTTCCATAAAATTATTCACGGTCACACTGGTCTTGATCCCGAGAACTACTTCTCGTTTAGACCATCCATAACCAGAGGTGGCTCACGGAAGCTCTGCCTTCCTAGAGCCAGACTCAAATGTCGATCAAATTTTTTCATCAATAGAGCAGGTTCCGACTATCTAGCATTGAGCAGAGTGCAAGCAATTCCTTCTAGCTTACGATCCTTCAAAAACACGTTACGCAGCTATCTGAAATCTTGATGGTATCCTAGGCGTTGTTGCGGATCTGTTTATTCTTTTCTATAAGCCCATTGTTTGTTTCATTTGGTTTGATTTTGATAGCTAGGTTTTTTTGGTTTTTTTTTTGTTGTTACTTCCAGTTTTTTGCATGAGACGCCTCATGTAATAAATATAAAAAATAAACAACAGTTTAACAAAAGTAAGATCTTTGTGGATTTACGTTGCTGGAAATAAGAAAAGTGAACAGATCCTAACTCACCTTCTTCATCTTCGAATTCAACAAAAGCCCATCCTTGTTTGAAGTGACATTTTACGTAGGAAATAGGACCAAAGCGAGATAGATTGTCAATAAGATCAGCATTGATAATCTGAAAACGAATAGAAATTGAAAATGCAGTGTGAATTCGTAGATCAAATGGTGTTGGGGCTTTATTTCCTTTCCAGGACTCAGTATTCTGCGAAATAAGGATTACATAATTGTGGAGTCAGTTTCCGGGAAATAGAAACATTTACGACCAGGGATACACAACCTAACTTGGTGACACGCATCGCAGAAATTTCATCGCGGTAGAATCTTTGCTCTAGCAGTGCTCTGGTCGTCTGAGGCGGTTACAATGACTCGCTGTTTCACATCAGCTTGAATGACGTCCTTTACACTATAAGCACAGTGAGCGTCGATGTAAGCGCGCGTTTCATGGACTCAGGGAGCACGCGGCGCAACCGCACCGCTCGTGCTGGAATAATCGTCGTGAAAGCAAACGTGTGGTTTTCCTGATAGTTAACTTGTTTTCTTGATAGATGACAACAGATAGGAAGGGAAACTATCATGAAACCACAAATTTGCCGTTAGGATGGCGATTTCAGCGCGAGCGGCACGGGGGCGGCGCGTGCTTACCGAATCCAAAAACGCAGCTCCATCGACGCTCACTGTATAAACAACTTGGAAAAGTTCAATTGTGAAAAACTTTCTGCTAATTTCAATCTAGCAGCTCACTATAGGCGGAATCCTCATGTTATCGTCACACCAAGTGAGGCTACTCTGGTCATCTCCTTTAGCTGCGTTTATAGTGCGTCGGAGTCCGATACGGTCGGATAATAAAAGATGCGTATCGATCTTCATTGGTCGGATTCCGACGAGAATCAATACGTATCTTCAGTTAACCGATCGAACTGGAATCCGATGCACTATAACTACAGCTTTTCACCCCTCGCCCCCTCTCTCCACCCAGAAAAGTTCAAGAGCATAACAGCTTACTGTCAACAGTACTGCACCGATGCACGATGAGTTCAATAACCGCTTCGTTGTCCTATCACAAAATTTATGACTTAGGAAATTGAGATGTATGAGAACTAATTTAATTCTCACTTACATTCTCGGGAAGCCCTCGAACAAGCACCACAGGGGATTTCGTCCTTGGCTCTGATGTCCGCGCCCGACGTGACTTCTCTACCAGGGCAAATGCCTTCGGAGCATCTACAGCCAAACAAAAACGCTTTGCAGTCGGCTCTACCGGATTATTATCCGCACCTTGGAGCTGTCTGGAACAAGTAACTGGTAAGAAACCAACTGCCATTTCTTACTAGTGGAGCTGATAATTGACAAAGTGAATGAGTTCGAGATACTGCACCTCATCGTATCCACGGAATCATTTTTTGCTGTATTCCGCTTTTTTCTCTTCGCGTCTGCTCCCATCGATAGAATAGTGCACTCTGTAGAATTAGAAAATATCAATATATCGAAAAAGAACAGTTTTTATAGTATGTTTCTCTGCGGAAGATAGTTAGAGAGATGTCAGAGGGAAAAGGAGAGCGAGAAAGTGCGCAGAAATTGGAGAGTGACGGGAAAGGCAAGTAATATGCACGAATATGTGATGAACATCGTTGAAACAAAGTATAACACAACGATCACACTACATACATACATACAAAAGCAAAGCATAAGTGCAACAAAAGAAAAAAAGGCTGCACATGTCGCAGAAAAATTGGGAGAAAGTTAAAATATAAATTTGATCCAAATGAAATTTGTTTGAGAAACTACAGGTCTGAGCCTGAGTAGTGCGCAAAAAACCACAACATTCCCACTAAACAACAAGCGTACACACCTCGCCTCGTTTGCAGCTGGGTACCACATTCCGAATAAAAACAAAACGAAGGATGAGGAGACTCAAAGGACCATACGTCAGATTCTTGTACGACAATATGAGTGATCTGTTTCACCACAGAATGGAGCTGGAGAGACACTACATTTGTATAAAGGGAGAAAAATTAAATGTGTTCGGTGAGACAGCTGGGGTTGGCAGGCAGCACACATAAACACTAGCCTCTCTTCCTTTTTAAAACACATTGCAGTTACGAAACCATAGCTGGATATATAGTATTTAAACGGAAAAGCTAGTTATGAAGATATTAGAGAAAAGAGAACGCGAAGAAATGTGCGATATTAGGAAGGCAGGCGAGAAATGCAGATCATAGGCACGAATACTCAACTATCGTGTTTTTGAAGAACATTACAAATATGAGGTCATATAGAAACCTCCAGAATTAGAAACATGAAACAACTGTATGCACAAAGAATTTAAAAACTCGGCCGGCGGTACCACTGTTTCCCTGCGGGACCACCTTCCAGCTGCAATTTCGCGCACGCCGCGTGACTCAACAATTGCAGATACAACAATGATCACAAAACAGAACAAAGAAGAGAAACAGAAGAGGACAACTAGAGAAAATAGCAGAGCAAATTAGAGTAAAAGAATCCGAAAATTTGAAGAAAAGCAAATAGAGCACAACGAATTGACGAAGCGACACTTCAGTGCCTGTCGTTTAGCATAGGAATTGCAACTTCGTGCACAGATACTCAACTGTCTTAGATTTCGAAACAAACGTAATGCGCTTGTTAGTTTTTTTAATTACAGGGCAATCTATTTTTTTCTCAGAACGCTGTTTCGTCCGCCTGCCAGTTATAAGACTCGTTATGCCCTCTTTTTCTGTGGAAAAATGAAAATACAGTTACGATAGGTGCCCAGATAGCAATACAGCAGCATAAAAATTACCAAGTGCTGCCAATTTGAGGAAGTAATCAACATTTGGAGATGTGTTATGAGAGGCAGTGTTACGAACGGAACTTGAGCCATCTGCATCATACTGATCGGCAGTCGATAACGCTCTATGGTCGGTTTCATAAATCATGAGATTTGAAGAGAAGTTAGAGAAGAAAACAGAGCGAAAAGCATGTGATACCTGACCTTTTTGATGCAGCAATATAGTCGCGACGGGACCCAATGGACATAACCACGTGCAATATGAAGCCCGTTTCAAAACAGTTCGCGGGTGGCGCCCGTAGTGAGACCTACACGACTTGGAGCATGCTCTTACCTTACCCTTCGTTTGGGTCCCGGCGCCCTTCTGCTTCTTTACATTGAGTATGTACATATATGTGGTAGGCGGTGGCGGGGACGCCTCACCCCGAGAATGGGTCGCCAAATTTTTGAAATCACTTTGAAGAATGAAAATCTTTTACTTGTTTATTTTTAGTTGTTTATTTATATATATATCATTATTTTTATTATTTTCTAGATAGTGATTAATAATCATTTATTGATGTAATTAGTATTTTTTTTTATTTTTATTTCCCATCCTGGTCCCAAAGTGGCGGGACCCAACTTTGTTCCCACGACCCCTTCCCCCCCTCTCCTGCCCACTTACTGCGTTCGTCACTGGTAGTCGGGTAGCCTAGAGTGCGTCCGTGACTTTGCCTGCAGTTACGGCTGCGACCGAAGTCCTCCTGCCGACACCACGCCTCAACCGTAATGGCAGACAAAGGCACACACGCACTCTCTAGGCTACCCGACTATACGCTACTGAGTGAACACCATGAAACACATAAACACATAATCCGCTAAGTATCTCAAGACGGACCAGTGGCGGACGGAGTGGGGGGGGGGAGGTGGGCGCACATCTCCTCGAGAATGGGTCGCCGAATTTTCGAAATTACTTTACAAAATAAATTAAAACTTTTTACTAGCATAATTTTAATTGTTTATTTCTATTATTATTTTTTTAATAATAAAGATTCAAATTAATATTTTTACTATTTCTATGTACTGTCTGGGTTCCAAAGCGACAGTGACCCCAATTTTTCCCATTACCCCCCAACATGCAGAACGAAGTGGTCCCCTGCCTTTAAACGAGTAAGAGTATCAGAGTAAATGGAGCAGTGGGTAGCGATAGGCTGTAAGGGAGTTTCCCCTTCGTCTGACTTGCTTCTCGTTAGGTTCGCATGCACGAGTTTCTCGCTGCCTCGCCCCTCTTGCACTTTCTAACTCCTCTGCTATCGTTCACCAATCTTGAGACAAAAAGAGGCATGGGAAGCTATGCAGCTGCGAGCGAAAACACCACTTCTATTATGTGGTTGTATGAGAAGTTATGTGACTCTCGCAGCACTTTTTTGGGAACAGATTTTTTGTTGGGATGTAAGACAAATATAGTCTTTCCAAAAAATACTTGCCTCTCGCTACACTGCGCGTCGACTGAGCCACGTCACAGCACGCATAATGCATAGGAGGCGCGGCGGGGCTCAGCAGACGGGCGGTGGATGTCGGAGGCAAGCATTTTTTGGAACGACTGTACGTGTTATAATGTGTTCCACCAAGGACAATAGTCCTGGAGAAAGCAGAGAAAAAGAGAAATTCTGCGGCTGCGGCGTAATATTGCGGCCCAACGATGTTACCATAATCCAGAAACAGTGCAACGATGAAAGCGCGTCTTTGGTGACTGTTATGACATGCTTACTGACTGACTAGTACTAAAATATTTGTTCTTAAATTAGAATACTAGTGAAAAAAGGAGCGCCTCCGGGTCAGGAGGGATCGGGGCCAGCCGGGTTCCGGATTACGATATTATTAGTCCGGGATACAGTAGCTTCTGAAATAAATCAGGCAAAAACCTACTAAATCAAGGTAGATTAAATGTTAAAGCTTATAGTATTATAACGATGTGTACATACAATAACGATAAAAACAGCGTGGAACAAAAACCACGCACGTGCGGCGTCGCATAATACGATGCGTCGTGTTAACAACTCCGGCATTCTTGCGTTTAGCGAGAGGGACGTCCATTTCGCCATTTTATGCACAAAACTCAGTCATCGTTGCGTACGGAACGCACTATACATTATCATTGCTGCTTAATCTCTTCGCCCATCATTTGGACAGCTTCACGATTTTTCTTCGCGAGAATTGCTAGGCCGCTCATAGAAAAATTTTACACTTCAATTTCGATTTTTTTTCAGAAAGTGTTTCCATTGGGGACAAAGATCAGCTTTGGAGAATTGTTGTACAGTGAAATTCATGGTAGAAATCAATTTTATTGCCATTCTGATTTTTCAACGAGGTAGTCTTTTACATCGTAGCAAGTACAGTTAAAACTGTTTCTTGTTCTTCAAAGCGTTCGGTGTCGGAATCCTCATCATCCATTCCATAATTCGCATGAGAAATTCAAACACGGGAGTTGGCAGGAAGGACAGAGGAATGTACCTGAAGAATTAAAATTAAAACATACAAAAATTCTTTTCAAGGCAGTTTTCTGTGATTACAGACGCTGACAGGTATCAAACGTCTTTTTCCATTCCACAAGTGCAGAAAGTGCTCATAGAAGAGACAGCACTGGTAAAAGCCTACGGCACACGCTTCACTACACGCAACGCAACACTCTGACTGTCTGCGTATCCACACCTTTCACTAATATCGCTGCCCTTACTCTCGTCCAATCCTCCTGCTTCCTGTTCTAACCTGTCCAAACAGGTGGTGCGGCGCGTTCGCGCGAATCTCGACCACTAGAGTTTTCTGTAAGTTATCAAAGCAACTCACACTAAAATGCTGTCCCAGCCAACTTGGTATCGCGACCTTGGATATACGGCTGTAAGAGCATGGAAATAGGCGTCAGTGACGAAGCTAATCTTGTTGCTGCTGATTAGACCTAACAGCCATAAGGTTTTTTGTCGCACTGAAATAGGGATGCCATTGAGAGCTCAGTAAACAAACGCCTGGTCATCTGTACAGTCCTTCTCAAAAAGATAGACTGATTGCGCGTCTGCACCATCGCGGCGGGGCCTGAACGAGGGATGCGGAGAGAGCATGCCTCAAGTGAGAGGTTGAGTAGGTCCCACCGCGATGGTGCAGTCGCAACACTAAGAAACCGCACGCGCAATCCGTCTATCTTTATGAGAAGGACTGTAAGATATCACAAAGAAGTGCTGGAAAACCCACTTTCGAAGAAAAACTCCTTGCCATATTCGTTTTTCGCTTCTTCAGGACATCTAGCATAAAGGCTGTTGAGCTGTTTCTGAAACAATGTCAGAGTACAGAATTTACTTTTTCTCTTTTCATTTCTCCCTATCGTTTTTCGCACTCCTTATTCTGTAGTCACGTACCTCTACGTTTTCAGCGCTCGTCAGCGTAGTGTTGAAGAAGCCCGGCTCCAAAACGTGCAATGAGACGCCGAATATTCGAAGTTCCGACCTGCAACGAACACAATTCAAAATTCGCGCCACTTGTAATTTTGGCGGGAGAGATTAAACGTACCTGATGACGTCACAGTAACCAGTCAAGGCGAATTTTGCCGCTGTATACGGACCAATACCCATTAAACCGAGACGAGAACAGATACTCGTTACCGTAACGATTCGTCCCCTTTGAAACATGAGATTCTGTATGGATACAGTAGCATTCTACTGTAGATGCCGTGTAAACAGTTGTAGCGATAATGCGGACCTGGTTTTCTTCACAAGTGGTTTCATAGCATGGGTGACTCGAATCACACCCCATGTGTTCACTTCTGCCACGTTCTTGTAGTCATCTACAGTGAGGAAGTCGTCGAAAAACGTGTGGCCAAGGACGCCTGCGTTATTGACGACGCCATGTAGACCTGAGATAGTGTAGCCAACTGTCGGAAGGAAGAAAAAAAAAACAAAAATCAATTTTTCAATTTAAGCTATAGCTGATTGCAGCGGAGCTGACTCGGCAGCACGCGGCGCATCCTGTTGCGGTGCGGCAAAACTTCTGTTGTATTTGTTCTTTCTAACGAAACACAACTAAGAACAAACGGTCTCATGCTCAGCTATTCTGACTTACCGCCATATTTCTGCGTCCTGCTCTCCACATATTTTCTAGCGTTATCGACGCTGTCATCACTTGTCACGTCAAGAATGAAGGCGTCGACTGGGGTACGGTAATTTCGTGACAGGACCCTATATTCAGCGATTGACTGAAAGAATCTTTATTCGTGCTAGTCCGGATTTACAATTATCTCTCATGTTTCCTACTTGCAGTTAGGTTACGTTCTACGAATTTAATTACAACGCCGATCAGGCAACCTTGCATCACAGTATACCGCCCGTCTTGCCTACCGCGCCGCATCAGGTATGCGATGCAGCGCGGTAGCCCAGACGGATGCTGTGGTTGCCTGTTATTGATCTTCATCCAAGCATTTCAGAATGAAGACAAAGACACAAATGGAACGGTGGGGAGGACCACCCGACAAGGACAGCATGCAGCCGCTCTGCCGCGCCGCGTAAGTGGTGCGGAGCGGCAGGCCAGATGGGCGGTACACTGCTGAAGTGCTCCTATAACTTTTTAGAATAAACCCATTTCCTACCCACCGTTTCGCAGACCAGCTTTGCTTTGAACCTCCTACTGTCAGGTTAAGTAGAGTAGTGGGCATAGAGTTTATTGTGTTTAGCGGATGGTTTACTGCTAAATTCCAGAAATTTTTTTAGGAAATACTTCTTCCTCACCTTCTCGAACAGACATCCGGCAAACACGGGCATACCTCTCTCAGCGCATCGGATAGCGAGTGCCTTGCCGAATCCTGTAAAAATTTCCTGTGTTTGTAGGAAATTGCGCATTCGTGTATGATACCTATAGTATATAATGCCCAATCTACAATTTTTGACTCAATACCCAATATTCTGGACTAGCTCAGGCCAGATTCTTCTCTCCTCTCTGCTTATGAATAGGAAGTATTACTATTTGGCTAAGAGGGGGAGTGGGGGGGGGGGGGGGGGG
>JARK01001347.1:1019799-1049840 GCA_000688135.1 Ancylostoma ceylanicum | reverse complement strand
GGGGGGGGGGGGGGGGGGGGGGGGAACGTCGCAAATAAAAACCCTACTACAGAGGAGAATGGAACGGCTTAAAAGTCAATGAACATATGATTTCGACAATGAGAATTGTGGCGTACCACACCCGGCTATGCGTTATCAGTGTAGCGAGTTAATGGGGTGTGTATCATCGTGAAGGAAAAAGGGGCGTGGCCAGGCCACCCTGATTGGCGCACTCGAGTCGCCCGTCACGCCCACCTGTTTGAACTCGATGGGCGTCAATCCCATAACGCATGGTCTATTTGTGCTTAGCGCCGTACAAGTTAAACAGGTGGGCGTGACGGGGGGAGGGGGGGGGCGAATGCGCCAATCAGAGTCGCCTGGCTACACACCCTCTTCCCTCACGATAATACATACCACGTTATCAATGTAGCTAATTAACGCGTAACGACCGTAATTGACGGATTAACGAAATTTGAAATTTTCGTAGCGCACAACCCTAACACCGGAGCAATTTATTTCGTGCTTTTGATCTCGTATTCATCACTTCATTGTAAGGTTCAAGGTGACAAAAAAAGAGAGAAAAAAGGAAAGTGGTATTTTGAGTAGATAAGAGTTATTTACTTAATATGGAGATAAAATCTTTAGAAAAAGCCTTAGAAACCCACCACTATCACAGCCGGTGATAAAAACCGCCTTGTTTTCCAGATCGTCGAGCTCATATAGTTCCAGAAACCATCGAATCAACAAGAACAGTAGGAACACTACAGTAATTCCAAGTAGAAATATTGTCAATTCCATTCCAGGCGCCTAAAATGATAGCGATTCATCTAGGAAAATAGTTCTATTGTAAAAATCGTAAGTTCATGAAAAATTATTAAAGAATGTGAGAAACCGCACACTGTTGGGGATTTCAAGGGCAATTAGGGAAATGTTTAAAGGAATAAGGTTGTATGACGTGTACAAATGGAGTTATCCTGTATTTTCTGGAAGGGACAGGATTCTCATGGAACCCCGCAGTATTTCTTAAGTTCTAAATAACCAGAACTTGTTCTATGGCTGAAGGAACACGAACATTGAGGTTGTCCTTGGTTCCTAGAATCATCCACACCGGAACCCGGTAGTTAATGGACACTCAGGACAGAAGTTCAGGTTTCAAATCACACGTGATGGTTGGACTTTAGTGACTCATGACTAGTGAGAATTCCTGGATTCCCATGCAAGGTTGGAATGCATAATTGGTGTTATCCCGGTAAACGTGTTGTCATACCAATATTTCCTCTTTACACGGGTCAGGATGCACCAATGAAATGATGGGTAATCTCTTACCAATTGGCTCGATTACCCACGGTTAGCAGTTGGGTTCATGCTAAGTTACGTATGTTCGTAAACATGTTGATGGGTGCCGAGAAAAGAGTAAATTTTGGTACGTCAATGCGTTTACCCTGGGTAATGCCAGTGATGCATCCAGGGGCCTTATGCATCACAGAGATTACCAAGGATAAACACAGTACCACCCACCCACCACCACCTTACCCATCGTTAACACAGGCGTTAATCGGGCGTTTACCCTGGGTAGCCAAAAAGACGTTTACCCTCGGTAACCAAAAAGGTGCATCCAGGGCGACATGCACCATTGAATTTGCCCAGGGTAAATGTGTTAGCACCACCAAGTTTACCCTTCGTTAACAGCCATCTACACGTTTACCCTGGGTAATCTTAATGATGCATGCCACATCAGGTCCGAGGCCAGCACGCAACTGTTCACCCATATGTGACCCCGTCCTCAACCAGCTACTACCCATGGGTAATCATTCCCATAGGTATGAGCTTACCCATCAGATCAATGATGAGTCCAGTTTCATGGGCCATATGTATAATAGAGATTACCCAAGGTAAATGTTTTAACACCCTTTAGATTTACCCACCGCAAGCACTAACACTAATACGTTTACCCTGGGTAATCTAAATGATTCATCCGGGAACAGTACCTGGCAAAGTCATCCTTTTCATGGTATATAAAATACATTTTCATGGCCACTGTATGAATAAGAAGATCGAGTTAGGGATTTGCGACAAGTTCACGTCATGCATGCTTCATGCAAATATCGCGCAAACATCGTGCAACCCAAAATAGCATCGCATGGGATATTCATATTCCACATACCAGTGGCGGACGCAGAAAGTGGGCGGGACGGTAGGGGCGTGGGAAAAATAGGGTCTCCGTCGTTGTGGGGACCCGGACAGGAAATAAAATCAATAAAAATAGTAATAAAATAAAATAACAAACAATAAAAAATATCAATTATAACAATAAATAATCAATAGAAATTACTCAGAAAATTATAGTGAGAATAAACATTTAAAGATATACTAATATGTATAAAATTTTCATTCATTTTGCAAAGCAATTTCTTAAGTTCGGCGACCCATTCCCTGGGGGGAAGCCCCCCCCCTCAGCTCCCTCCCGTCGCGATTCTGCAGCCGCAATGCCAACAAACCGCACGCGCAATCCGCCTATCTTTTTGGCGAAGACTGTAGAAAAGAAAACTACCCCGGGAAAATTGTAGAAATACGAATTCCATGGGAGAAATTTTCACAAAAATCAGGAAAAAAATCCTGACGGTTAGTCGAGCAATTTATTTAGAAGATTCCAGAAGTCATTCTTGATCTATTCCAGAACTCATAACGCAAGGAGGTATGCAATGGGTTGTGCTGCATAATGGGATGGAAGGCCTATCGCCGATCTTCACCCATATCTGGTTTTTTGAAGTTATTTTGGTATTTTTTGAGGGAGGTTCTATTGAAATATCAAATTTTTACACAACGTTGTGAACTATGCCTCGAAAAAAAAAAGAATGTGCAAGTCCGAAAACTGCTCTAAAATTGGAAATCACAGGGAAACATGCTGAGCCGGCTGTTAGTTACAGCTATCAGCTGGCTCCACTGGCTCTAAATACAACTACACAAAGATAAGACTCCGTTAGAGACTACACCCGTTCGGACGAGTTGTGTCAACAACCAGTGTTGACCCAACACTGGAGGTGCATAGATGTACTGGTCAGAGACGCTATGTGAGCAAAGATAGTACTTTTCCCTAGAAATTTCTGGAAATTGGCCTTGAAATTGGAAAGATGTTGGAAATAGTGGTGAAGTGCAAAAAATTTGCATTTGAAAGCGACGTGGTCCGAGGAACCGGTCCTGGGACTTGTATGTACGTACTTTCTTGACTTGGACGACGTTCTCCCCTAAGTGCTATTAGCAGTTTTAGTGAACAAGAGGAGGGAAATTGATTTTTCCTACACCGGCTGCTCATGAACATCATTTTTCATGTGGGAAATGTAGTGAAATGGAATTTTTGAACCAGCAATTTAATAATGGGGTCATATAAGTTGACAAATTACAAACTAATATATTATCAAATTAATAAAAAAATGAACAAATGAATTCACAGCTTTTCTACGATCTTCTTTGGATCGAAGAAATAGATAGAGAAGCAAGGATCAGAATTTTCTTGAATCAGGGACGTCTTTACTCACGGCGCGAAGTGTAAATCCACAAACTTGCCTCATACGTCGTCAAAATCCTCGACTAATGAGATTATGCCGCCCTCGACGAGGATCAGCGGCCCATTGCTGCTTTCTGGGCCTAAATTGAAAGGAACTCCCTCTTGAAAGGAGAACCGATCGTGAAAGTGAACGAGAGTAAAGCAAAGAAGGACGATTTTCTTTTGCTTGAGGGGTTTCGGTAGTTTTTACGTTGTCTTTGTCCAGTCACTATTTATTTACGAGGGAAGGATACCAGATGTCCGTGAGATCTTAAAATGGGGTATGCCTCTTAGTGTATAGCTGACCATGCTGATCCCCGTTATGTTCTTTGTCGGCGCTCTCTGCCGCTGCAGAAACAGTTACGACGTTGTATGTGCAGTATATATGTGCAGTTTCTACTTTCATCTGCCGAAACTGTATGAAAATGAAGTTGCCGTGCAAAAGGGGTGCAGAATTTGTTATCAGCAATCTAAATAACCCTATATGCAAAATTTCATGAGAGAATATGTTCATCTACACCCGATTTGCCTAAGCCGGATCATTCATGGAGGTCTCATTGATCGCGTAGATCAGGTGAGTGGTGGTGTAGTGGTAAGTGTCTCGCTCGTCAAGGAAGCAGTCCCAGGTTCAATCCCTTCAGCAGTCCAGCTTTTTGCATTTCCATTCCACGTGCTATTTTCCTTTGAGAATCGATTCTATGCTATTTTATAACGTTTTTCACTTGCAATTCCATGATCTGAAAGTGCGGGAGCTTTTTGAAGGATTCTCATCACCTCGTCTTTGTTAGCAGTGCAACTGGTAATGGTAGGTGTATGGTGCTTACGTGGTCCAAATTTTCAAGAATTTTTTTAACGCTGAAACTCCCCATAGTAGGGTTATCTGAGGTGCTGAACACGAATATCGTACCCACTTTGAACCGCAATCCCATTTTTCTAGGGTTACGGTAGAAGCACTGTGGGGAACCGAAATAAGTTGTCCACTTCGGCATCCAAATGGTAGTGCCACTCAAAGTTATGTTGACATTTGTGGTCAGCGCCTAAAATAACCCTTCTCTGCAAAATTTGGAAGGATTCTGTGAGGTGCCTAAACTTGCTTATGCCCACATATGTATGTCTCCCTTGATACGACTGGTACGAGCACTTCCATCTTTGGCAAACCGGCGTAAACGGGTATTCCTTCGGTGAAATTTAGCACATGGGGTTATTTGGACTGCTGATCACAGATTCTGTATCCATTTTGCATGGCAACGCGGTTTCCGTGTGGTTACGGTAGATGGTTGTAGAAAGTCCATGTACGTATACACTGCACATGCAAGGTCATAACTTTTCCTGCAATGGGACAGAGCACAAATGGGGAACATATTACAGATCAGCATTCCCAACTTCACATTGCTAGGCATATCTCATTTTGAAATGCCACGGACATTTGGTATCCTTCCCTTGTTAGTTCATTATTTTTTAAATTTTGTCGATCATTATGTATTATATTATTTTATGTTCATTTTACTTGCATTTACACTATTTCATTTTATCTATTCACGCTCATATTTACTCATATTTATTATTCATATTTATCCACGCTTTGGGCCACATGCATCTTTGAGATTACCCAGGGTTAACGTCTTGACACAAAGTTCACCCATAGTCAACACGGATGTCAACACATTTATCCTTGGTAATCTTAATGATGGAGATTTGTCTATTATTGTCAGCTACCCATTTGCTAGAGTTCCAATTAGCAGGAAGTTCTGCGTGTACAATGTGCGTCGATGGCGGTGGCCTTTCCGCGGCCCCGAAAAGCACGCGACGCAACCGCGCCGCTCACGATGCAATCGTAGCCGCAGTGGTGAATCTGGGTTTCCTTGATAGTTGTTCATCATATTTGATGTTAACTAATAAGGAAACTGACTAACTATCAAGAAAACTCCATAGTTTCTTGTCCCAGACGGGATTCCTGCTCGAGCGGCGAGGTCGCGCAGCGTGCTCTTAGAGAGGTAAGGCCACTGCCGTCGACGCCCACTGTACTTGTTGAGATGTGCATTTTTCTTCCTGTGATCACACCTTTTAAGATGAAAAGTTACAGGGCTTCAAATGGCTGATAGTATCGAGAAAACATATTCTTATAAAATTTCGCAGCATCATAAGTTAGAAACAAATCCTCATGAAAGTAAAGTGAACGTTCTTATGCGATTCCCATAGGAGCCAAATAAGCGCAAGGGTTTAGTTGATCCTGGCGAGCACACTCTGAATTTGTCTGATGTCAGGTAAGTACGTAAATCTTCTGATTTTTCCCGTTTTGAGTCGATTTTTCCTGAACACAACATAACGAGAATGTGGATTTTTGCCTTTGTTTGATTTTAATATGCTAGAACCTTCTTGTATGTGAATAACAGCTGACAACAATATTTCAGTTACCGAGGAGCAAAACGTCCGTATAAGGCCAAACAATCGTTGTTTGCCGTCGTCTAAAGAATAAGTAACGGGCCTGGAGAGAATAGATAAAGTACAGCACTGGATGGCAGCCGATGAAGAGAATGAAGGTGAGCAACGCAGTGCGATTGACTAACAAAGGGCTCAGTATGCTGGCAATTTGCCGAGATGTGATTAGAGGCGGCGTTCGTGAGGCAGTTCTCGTAATCAGCACGCGGCCGTTGAGTGGGAATTATCAAGTACAATTTGCAGTGCTCTCTGTACGAGTTTCTAACCTATAAATAACCTGCGGTGAAGGTTCGTGAACGCTCTCGGGATGATTCTGCCTTACCCACCGTTCTAAAATGGTGATTTCTCCCGCTAAAAATGGGTATAGCCATCCAGCTGACGCCGGACTTCCAGACTGTTGTTGATGCCCAGCTTTGTTCGCATGGTTTTATCTCGCATCCGAGGTAAACACGTGAAAATAGAGGAATTTCTGGCCTAGTTTCGTTGAACCGATGCGAGGCTGTTATAGATCTTTATTAGGGGTGACGTGTTTCAGCGAAATCTCCTTCTTCAGAGCCTGAAAGAGGGCAATATCAAGCAAGTTATCCGATCAAACGCCTCCTCAACCTCGCACAAATTCTTGATCTCTCGCGTAAAAAACACAACCAGTAGCAGAAAAGTGAGTACCGTAACTAGTTCACGATCCACAGAGTGGTGGATGCGACCGCGTTTGAGTGTGATGAGAAACTTTTGCTTGACGTGGCTTTCAATTGTGTAGTGTACACTTAAAACCACTAACAAAAACACACATTCTTACAGCTCCAGGTCACCTCAGCTGAAAACACGATTATTCTCATTTTGCCTATGTTTCAACTAAACAAGTAGACTTGTCTTTCCTTGTTCCTACAATATCTGCACCCTCTCGCTTCTACATACTATTTTGTAGGTGTTGCACCCGCACGCAGTCACAAAGAGTGTGAATTATATACATAGAACAATAATAAATATCACTTTTTTCCAGAAGAAAACGCATCCACCCTATATGCGCTCAGACCTTTCCCGGGAACGTCCACAGATCCTGCAACTGATGCACATTTAAAAGTGGCCAAGACGGGGAATTTTATATCAAAATATGCACCTCATAGATGTAATGCCTCACTCAGACCTTGACTTCCCTACAATACAATGCAACATCATCCTCATGCAAGCAAACAAAAGCAAATTAGCGACAGTACCGTATGGGTGAGACGAGAAAAATTGACTTCTGTACCTACACAGTAGTGTATGGAAAAGAACGCAAGGAATTGGCTACAAAGAAGGAAAGGGACCTCACCCCTCGCCGGCTCCTCGTGTAGTTGGTGCTACTGGGAACAGAGCGCTAAGAGAGCCGAGTGATTTCATCAGCTGGGCAACCTCAATTTGTCCCTTAGCTCCTCGTTGGTGTTTATTTCCTGTCAATTCCCTCTTATTTTCATGGCTTCCATTATTTTCTTCTCTAATGTTCTGGTTAAGTAACCGAGAGGGACACAGACCGTGAAAGGAGATGGTGGTTCATTTTGGTGCCCTGAGGTCCGATGAGGAACTTCATTTCGTGTATGAAGCAGGGTTGGCCAACACACCTCTGTGTTCATCGAGCCTTTTGCGACCTTTGGTGACCCTTTCACGGCCTTGACAGGCTTGCGGCGCAACCGCGACGCGCACACCGGAATCGATGTCGCTTGCTGCCATTATGCTACTTCTCTTTATGAAACATGAAAACAAGTGAAATATCACCAAAATGGGAAGAAAGGGCCTAGAAACAGCACTTCAACGGCTGACGACAACGATTCCTGCGCGTGCGGCGCGTTTGCGCGGCGTCCTTGTCCAGGCCGTGGATGGGCGACCGCCATCGACGCGCACTTTACATATATCAACAATTCACCAAAGTAGAATCTACTAATGAGAACAACAAAGCAAACAAAGCGGTACTATAACTCCACAGTTTCGTTACCAGACTTAGCTGTTTCCGCACGTAACGAAAACATCCATGAATGCTCTTCGCTGCAGCGCTCTTTGCAAAACATCGTTTGTGAGCCGTAGAAGAAATGTCTACCGGGTATTGCATGAACGGTCTTTGAATGAAAAAAATCGAGGTTTCAAAAAATATTGTTTCGGTAGTCATTCTTTATGGATTTACGCCAAAATCAACGAAGGTGAGAGGAAGTTTCTGAGCACTGTTAGCAGGAGTATAAATCATTGCACATGCAGAATGAGCTGGATTGGTCAATCGTAGGAGTTTCGGGAAGGCTGCACCTGCGCAATGTACATTGTTGCCTAACAGTTAGTTCTCTGTCTCGCACATGATTTTTGGAACGATAAGAAAACTTAGCAAATAGAGCCGTGTTCTGCTTTTCCTACTGCATTCGCAATTAGTAAATTCGCGGTTCCCACTGTATTCGAAACAACTTTAGCAGTGGATAAATCATCTTCCGTTATATTCTCAACTTCAGCACTTCTGATGAAGCCTAATCTCTGGGCTAGATTAACAACTGCATGCACTTCTTTGCTACATTTTAGCTGCGCCTCAGTGTTACAATTTTGGGCCGTCTTCACTGAGAACAAGTTGCATGTCCTTGCAATTTTAGAGAATTCTTGATGTCCACCGTGGGCTAGATGCTCACAGCGGTGACGCGGTCATTAGAATGACTTGCTGCAATTATTTAGATTTTTCTGACGTCTGAAAAAGAAAATGTCACTTTTTTCAATGGTGATACGATTTATTCCGTTGTAATCAACCCCAGAAAAATGGTAGCGGTTGTGGAGGTTCTTTTTCATGCGTTTGGAGTTGAAAGACCTTGCCTCCTTTTAGGATGTAGGTCTTGCCATTCTGGATCCATCCGCTATTTTGACCATAGCAAGAAAACATAGCAGCCATGATAGTAAGAAGAGTGAGCAGTAAAGCAGTAGTTTTCATCTCCTAGAAAAATCATATATTGCCCTGGTTTTGAACACAAAATAAATGATGAAGAGCAAAAGAGAAGAAAATTTAAGAAAAAAAAATGCAGCTCTGCGAAGAATTGGTCAACGCTTGTTTTTATACCTCTCGTATGTGCGAATATTTTGTTCCCGGAATGGCCAATAAATACATTTCGTCGAATTAATTGCGTTTCCTGCAATGGAAGCAGCTGAAAATCTTTGCGAAGAAGTGTAGTGCCCATGATGCATGGTCAGAAACAGTTGTGGAAAGAAGATCATAGAGCGATCCCATCAAAGAGGCTACACCTTGACCCTCACCATGAATGAGGAGGCGGCCGGTATCTTCCGGCAGTGGTGGTGCACTTCGCCTGTGGATAGCGAGGTCTCCTAGCCTTGCCCACAAGACCTCTGTAGCCTTTTTTGTTTTATCTGTTGATTCCCAAACCCGTTGTTTATTTTTTCGTTCGAAGGAATCCTTAAATCCTCTGGAATTCTTCCTTGGTATTTTCGTTGATGCCGAGTGGCCCATCTATCACACAATACCTTTAGGCCACACGCGCTCGCCATGGAAAATGCGTTCGGTCTGGAATCTTTCAACATACCCAAACTCATCCTTCAACTGGCACCCATCAATATATTGATATACGTACAGTGGGCGTCGATGGCGGTGACCCGTCTGCGGCCTCGCAAAGCACGCAGTGCGACCGCGCCGCTCGACCAGGAATCATCTCCGGGACATCAAATTATGGGGTTTTCTTGATAGCCAGTTAGTTTTCTTATTAGTTACCATCAAATGTCATGAACAGCTATCAAGAAAACCCAGATTCGCCACCGCGACGACGATTCCATCGTGAGCGGCGCGGTCGCGCAGCGTGCTTTTCGAGGCCGCAGACGGGTCACCACCATCGACGCCCACTGTATCTACCCATGCTTGACATTGTCTATACTCAGCTGCTACCCATTTGCGATGATACTCTATAATGCAATCACTAACAGGTTCCTCAGAAATATTGACTTGTCTAATTTTAGGACTTAGGAACATAAATGCCAATTCGACAAAAGAAAGAATTCCCTCTTCGAATTCAAGAGACCAAGAATTTTAACTGGCTTGAAATGAGCTGAATGGTCTTGCTTCCGTGCCTGCATCAAACGACATCAACGCATTGGAGGCAATGTCTCACTCTGCTTCGCATCTTGTAGATATCAACAGATCCTTGCCACACTGTTTCCTGAACTGCTCATCAGTACTCACAAAAATAACGAAAACCAGCTCTGAGATGGTCCATAGTGTAAACTTTGTGGGCCTATCAGGTGTAGCGCTGTATGTGTGCTGGCCTTTCGCCGTAGCTACAGCGGTGTCCAAAATGTCTTGCCTTGTCCGGTCATCACAATCAAGTCATGTACGGCTTGACACGTCTATTCCTTTGAGCAAACTGGTACAGATCTCATGCCAAAAACGGCATTTCACCTGCGCTCGATTGACACGTCGATTACGATTGAGAGAAATTGGTGGCGAAGAGCAATGGCCGGCCAACACTGCAAGTCGGCATAAGGAACGAGGCAGCTCCGGGTGCAAACTCGGTAGGTCCGTCAACACCACCAGTGCTCACATGTCGGCTGCTCTGGAGAGTGCGGGGATACAAGGATCAAGGAGAAAGGAGCAAAGATCACTATTTGTCCTCAAGTAGTATGTTCTTACTCATATAAACAAGTTGCAATCTGGTAGCTAAGTTCGAAAATGAGGTGGGAGGCTGCCTACAAGACTTGTCCAGCTGATAGACAGTATTTTGAGCTGTAGCGATACCTTCTGTTGGTTGCTGAGTTGTGAACATACATGCCATAATTGTCCTCCAAATTTTTGTGAAATGCACTTCATGTGTATGGCTGTCAATGTGTCTTTAAAGATGTGCGCCTACGAAATGAAACGTAAAAAATTTGCACTTATTTGGTACTATCCACTAAGGCTCTCTTGTATGTAGACTATAGCTGAAAACAATGCTTCAGTTATCAAGGAACTAAAAATTTCCACAGGCCTAAATATCTGTTCTTTGCCCGCATCTATGGAATAGATAACGTACTTGAGGAGAATAAAGGAAGAATAGCTTCGATTCGCAACGGGTAGGGCAATAACAAAGAGATCAGAATGCTGGTGATAGGAAGGAAGAGTGCATCGCAGTGACCAACGAGCTGGCGTTGTACCAAGACCTTTGTTGGTTTTGATCTACGAGGTCAGATGCGCGGGCACCCAATTTACTAGTAGTGACACACTCACCTTGTCCGGCGGTCCATTTATATCGCGGTGAAACGGCTATACGGGTGACCGTTGGCGGGTTTTGCTTTTCTGATCTCATCTCCGATTCTCTCTCCTGTTGAACTAAAAGTTGAGGACTGATTGGACGTTTGGGAGGATATACTGCAATTGATTTTGATTTTTATAGGCTCTGACGAATGCGACGACGTCGGAACGTTAGCAGAATGAAGAACTGCGAAAGTCTTGCAATATTAGCTTCTACATATCTGATATTCAATATGCCAAGATTCACAAAAGGTCGAACATTCACACTGCACGCTTTTCTTTCTTCCACTTCAGTTTCACCTCAGAGTTACAAATCTGGATCATCTTCTTCACTGAGGATAAGTTGCATTTTGATGCTATTTTAGAGAACTTTCTACGTCCACCTTGAGCAAGATGCTCAGAACGGTAGTGCGACCACTTCAATATCGTAATGTAATGACTCATCGTAAGCATTTTGGTTCTTCTGTCTTCTGAAAAGGAAATGTTACTCTCTTGGAGGTAACGCGATTTATTCCGTTGCAATCAAGGGAAAGTTAAAGGTGGTAGCGGTGTGAAAGGTTTTCCGTCCATTTTCACTTCATAGACCTTTCCTCCTTTCATTACGTGAGTCTTCCCATCTTTGACATATCCGACGTAACCGTAGCAGGAAAACACTGCAGCCATAATAGTAAGGAGAGCAAGAAGGAAAGCAGTGGCTTTCATTGTGGATCACCTAGAAAAATCTCACATTAATCACTTTTGAACACAGGATGAATGATGGGAGGAGAGCCAAGGAGAAGAAAAAACAGGTGGAAGGTGAAGCTATGCAAGGAAGCGGCCGACGACTGGCTTTATATCTCTTGCGTGTGCAAAATTTTGTTCTTAGAATGGTTATTAACACTAAAATAAATACATTTCGTCGAATATTTTGTGTTTTTTGCGTTGAAGGATATTGCCCGTAATCTTTTCAAAGAGACGCCTGCGGCTGTGCGTGCAATTCGCGCGACACGAGCGTTCCGCAAGACATTAGGGTTCCATTTGAATATTGTTCCGCATCCTTTCGCCATAGTTGAAACTCTCTTTCGAACTCCGTGTGCAATCTTTTTGACACTGCGTTATTTTTTATTCATACATCCGTTTTGGATTATCTTTTCGAATTATTGGTTGAATTCCGGGCACAATTTCTGCCCTGCACAATGCATTGCGTACTGTTTTTTCTTTGAAATTCTTTTAGCAAACCACTGGCTTCGAGTTATCACGCTAAAATTCTTGTTCGAAGTTCGTTTCGGTCCATTTCGTTTCAGTTCAATTTGTACTGCATTTTTCGCATTTTTTTTTCGCCAAACGATTTTTGGTGGTATCCCTTTTGCGTATTAACCTTTGTATTCTTGCGATACTTATAGCGTTTTTTCACCTAAAAAAGCAACATCCTATTTTTGAATGCGTTCCAAATCTCGTGCTAAAACGCAGGTGCGTGGCCAGCATGCAATAGCCGTGCATGCACGTCAAGATGGAACCTTTCGCTAGAGTAAACCTTTAAGATGCGTTTTGTTGGAATATCATGTGTGTAACTAACGCTGAGACTGGCCTTCTTCCCTACTATTTAAAAATCCGTATCTCTTCCCTATCTTCGTTTCTCGCCTTCACTAAATTGCATTTAAAAGATGATAGACGACGGCATATATGTCTGCGTTTAAAGTGAGAGCTTTTCAGTTGACATTTCACAAAACTCCTTCGCTGTCATTCGGAAGCTGCCCTAACACATTAACGACAATGTGCTAAACCGGTTGACGTACGTGGAGCGATTTGAAGGAATGCGTGCACAATCGGTACGACACAGGAGCATGCTTACGGATGCGCCTGTTTCCTACATGGCACATCATGGCGAAAGCGTAACACCACGAATTCGTTGAATGTCTCCTTATGCTCTCAGTGGTCACAATAGTCATGCGACGACATTCAGTACACAGAGTGTTTTAGGATAATCGGCTTGAGAACTTCTGCGCTGCCACATTTATAAGCTGCAGTCGTTGCAATGGTCCTCCACTGCGCTGCAAAAGAAGTAGGAGGAATCAACTCCTCTGCACGATCAAAACCCTATGTGTGGTCGTCGTTGACGAAAAAACATTTGTTCCTCAGCCCTTTATATTACTTGTTATACATTTCATTTTTCACAATTCTTCCTTAAAATGACACATCTATCATAGGAGGAGCAAACAACGTGGAAAACCATCTTGCTATTACATATGTAAGACATCGGACCTGCAGCCTTTTAAATCTGGATGTCAGCTCATCATATTATCAAGATTCGACAAGATGTGCAGCAGCGCAGGTGAACCTCGAGTAAATGTCACTCATAGAAATCTCATACTATGTATTTTCTAGATCCATTCTCAGTTTCCATTTTGAGATTCGCAATCCATTTCGATTCACAGAAGAGGGATACAGGAGAAGGTCCAAAAAATGAAGGCTTCATATCCAAGGCTAAAATAAGGAGAAATACGCAGAAGTCCACGAATGCGGGGTGCTAGCTCGTAGGTCAAGACAGATGAATGTTAACCACGCTCGATGTTCGGATTTCTCTCCGGAATTTGTGTTGGATTTATCCGCAGGTGATTCACCATCCTTCACCATTCACCATTCTTTGTAATCACCAAATTTTTTGATTTGATGGTGATTGACTAATATGACATGCACTGGTTGATGTATTTGGTTGTAATGAACCCTGCCTTTTTCGAATCTTAGTTTTGTTAAGAACCGATGGATCGCTAGTTGAGTGGTAGGGTGAACATGAATGCCGGATGGCCGGAGTAACTCGTCCACTGTAGTAAAGCCTCTCTCCTTTCAGATGATTGCGAGCTAGATTTTGTTCAGATTTTCTGACGGCAATCCGAGCCAACCTCGAGCGGTTTTGTCGGCTATGACTTACTTCCCTCAAAGTGAGCAAACGTTCTAGTCGGCATCACCTGCTTTCAGATCATGAAAAATGAAAAATATGACAAGTTTCGTAAGCAGGTTTTTTGTCTGTTCATTAAAGTAATAAATTTTATAATAGGATTGTCTTCATTCTCTATAGAGCGTTTCACTCCAGCGCCTTCGAGTGCGAAAAAGCTCTTTGTTAAATAATTTCAGTTGACCAATCGTTCGTTTGCATTAGTAATGTTCTTTTCCTTCACAGTGTTTGCCTAGGACGCAAGTCACGTTCGTCCACCCCATTTTTCACCGATCAACACTCTGACAGCCATTCGATTAAGTCTACACTTCCTTACACTTTCGCCTTATCGCTCAAATGTCAACACTCCGTAAAATTCTTTGTTGCAACGTCAGAAATCCTTAAATTCCGAACTTTGCAACCTTTCACGCATGTTATCCCTTTCCTGGATTGAATACCATCGTGGTTCGCTGTTTCGTGCAAAGCTTCAGTTGAATCGGTGTTTTCCTATTAAGGTTTTTGTAATACAACACCATTCGCAAGCCAATTTCAAGCACTGCATGGCGGTTCTGCAGCGATAAAGGTTCACGACTATCTGGCCAGTGTGCACGATGCACTTGTTCAAATTTTACGTCACCCTGAAAAAAAAAAGGCTTAGTTCCCTAATTGAGGACGAAGGGTCTTGGAAAGTACGGATTTTTTCGATGGCCAGTTATAACCTTTTCAAGATCCAGATAGATACGATTTTCGTTTATTTATTCATTACATGAGTTATCTCATGTCAGAGAAAGCAACAATAACAAGGAGTCACATACAAAACACTACCGAAGTATAACAGCATTCGGATATGGAAACGATAGAAACACAGGAGCATCGCCTCTAACAATAGGAAGGGCAGAAACTAGGAAGCGGCAGGACATTATATGGCAACTAAAGTATCTTTTAAATGATTGGAAGCTGTTAGGAATTCTTTGTATACTGCAAAGACCTAAGTAGCTTGAACAAGCCCTACCAATGGGAAATTAGGGCTTATATTTCAGTTTTTTTTCTAAATCTGCGGATCCTCGTATGTGTAGAATAGGGTGCGACGTCGTGATTTGATTCGCTTACGATCCTGTCATGATTTGCACACCACTGTAAATATAATTATAATATGAAATAATGATAAGAAAGCAGATACAGCTGTTTACAAATACGAGTGATATGTATAATATTGTGATATTACGGCTGTGGACTTGCTCTGGTCTTCGCCAAAGCCGTGCGAAAGCACCGAGCACTTTCCTGATGCCGTACTCTGACTGTACTTCTGTGGCATAATTATCTTTCGGTTTGATCATTATGCGATCGGTATATGACTCATGGCACCAAAATAAATCACTGCTACCTCTCTAAACGCCGACAAAACTAGTAAATTGTTAGAGAATCGCAGAAAGGATAACATCATCCACAGAGAGCATACGAACAGACGCCATTCCGTATTCGCTTGCGATACTGTCATAACTTGCATACCGTTATAAATGTTGGCGATACTTCTAGACTTCACAACTTCCTCTTTCTTCGCGCTATAATATCAACAACTTCCTAACACCACAAAATGAACCGCTATCAAGGTCATTCTCAGCAGATGTTGTGTATTTTGGTGGAAAATACTGCGACCACATGACGTCACATTGCAGTGTCCAACGCCCTTCGAGCCAGTTCCTGGAAGAATTCGCCCAAGAGTCTGTCCTTGTGAGAGGTAAAGACGGTATAATTCATCAGGAACGCTATAATTGCCATTACATCTCCCTATTTACACGGAACAATTTCGAATTTCACTTTTCAATAATGCGGAGCTGCCGTTTCTAGGTTCCTTTAATGCGTTCATACAACCCCTGTAAAAGAGCAGTGCTTCTCTAGGATCCATTAGTTTTTTTTGCATTCAACAGCGCACTTCTATAAAATCACATGAAATTTGCACTTATTGCTCTTCCACAAATTAATTCATGGGAAATGTGGCCTCAATTTGAATTCTTTTGTGTCACTGCGAGCTCCAACCACAAAGGGACGGACCACAAAATTCCATCTTCCGAAAGCCAGGCTTCCCCGTAGACGTTTTAGTTTCATTCATAGAGTTACTTCTCTGTACGAGAAACTTATCAAAAAGCACACTCTGCCGTTGTTTCATACCGCATTCAAAACATTCCTGCGTAATTGCACCAATCCGTGAGGTAACCTGTACTCCGATTCCGCTATTAATGAATTCCAATTCATTACGTTTGTACTTCTGTTGTAGCTTATTTTTGCGTGAGGCTTTGTATATTGTTTTGTTTTTTTTGTTTCCACATGATCGTATGCTTGTGTAATAAATGATGATAATGGTTTTTTTCAAATCGAATTTTCGGAGCTGTAACCAGCGCAAAAGTAGGCTATACCGTTACAATCTCTGCTTACAGTATAATGGCAACGGTCTACATCCATATCTTATCGATCGCCCTGTGTCTCTCTGCAGGATTCCAGCAGGGATACATCGCTTCAGTACTGAATCAGCCCTACTTGGAAATCACCAGTTTTATCAATGAGTCGTGGATCGAGAGGACAAGTCAACCACTACAACCAGACGTTCTGGTAGGTGCCGCACTTTCGGGACAAACGGAATTTGTTGGAATTTGTAGTAAAAAAGGTTAGGAGGCGATGGAGAGATAGAAGGGGGGGGGGTAGAGCGGGAGGGCAAAGGGAGGCGAGGGGGATTCCCCGCTGGGGGCCGAGAGTTTGCGTTTTTAGAACTAACGAAGCACATCATGTCTAAATTACGCTTTGAGTACTAAATAAAAAACTAGTAAGGGATTGCATCAATGCTGTGCGCGAAAACTGGTCCTTGTCTCTGTCAAGATTTAGAGCTAACACCACAAGAAAGTCGTATTTAGTCCATACACTCCAACTTTTCTGTGTTTTTATGTTTTATCTGTAGGAGAAATAGAAGCCGATAAAGTAGAAAGGCAGTTTGAACACTGATGGGGAACAGTTCTTACAATGTCAACATTGGCGGGTCTTTTCGAATATCTCAGAGCTGTCTACCTGGCCTCAACTAAAAAAGCACCACAAATGCCCTGAAATTTTTGTAGTATCAGAAATTTCCCTATTCTCGGAAAACATTCCTTTTCCCCTTTTTCTACCAATAACTACCCGCAATCCTTTCAGAACGTCATGTGGTCACTACTCAATGTCTGCTTTCCCATCGCTACAATATTTGGACAATTCCTTGCCGCTTTCCTCTGCCGACGAATTGGTCGCAAAGGTACTGCCCTACTAGCCAGTGGTCTGTACATACCCGGAGTGCTACTTTGTGCAGCGTCGAAGTACTTTAGTCCATTCTTCGAGTTGCTTTACTTCGGAAGAATCCTGTGGTCAGCGCTAATTACTTGTTGGTGGTGATTACTGTTCAACAATTACTTACCCCATAGAATACTTCTTCAGGTCATTAGCCAATGGCATCAACAGCGTGAATGCTACGGTCTGGATCGTCGAATGCGCGCCGACGGAGATTCGCGGACGGATGGCTGCCATGCAGGAGTTTTTCATGGCTTTTGGCAAGTTTTCTGTAGAAAATGTGAACAAACTCTAGAAAATCATGCTACATTCCCTTTAGGATCCCTAGTCACACAAGCGCTCGGTGTCCCATTCTCAAATGCCGAACTTTGGCCGATGATTTTCCTGCCAAACGTTGCCTTCGTTGTGGTTTCGATGGCAATGTTTGCTTTCGTGTGGGAGTCACCACAATATATAATGGAGAAGCTTGCTGATGAGCACAAGGTTGGCTTATAATCCCCCAAAGGTTTGGGCGGTAACTTAAAGCCCCTCATTCTTAGCATCTTTTAACGATTCCTTCATATCTCCACAAAATAGGATGCTTTCTACACCCATCCAACATAAAAAAAAGTGGTTCAATATCACAGTTTAGGTGTTCACTGCTATATGACAAACTACATAACATTCATCCATATTTGAAAAGAACGTCGAGTTCTTGTTCAAATTTATGAACCTGTTCCGGAAGTGAAATAGGACAGTAGCGCAAGGAAATCACGTATACGGTATAACGGCCCTAGTTACTGGTTCAAGGAGGTGTATTAAATGCCCTTATGGAAGAACGGGCGACTGTGTACAAGACTGTGTAAGAGTCCACCATAGCAGTGAAACTAACAGAACTTTCGGGATGACAGCAAGGGAACAAATTGCGGTTGAAGAGCGTGGAAGCTTATCAATACCATTTCGGACGAGGCCTGAGAGTGGACCTTGGGTGACATCCATCATTGAAATTAGAGGTGAACGTTCACCACTCGTAAAACACCTAGTGATAACGTTGGGAAGAGTAATCGCGATTACCTTCAGCAAACTATGATGAATAGCACACTTGGATTCTGTGAGCTCGTGCGCAGTTGGTGCACTTTCACACGAAACAATTTGACCGACGCCTTATGTCGCGCCATACATTGCTTGAGTGATTCATGCAAATCCACGAAAAACAGGATGTGTGAACTATCCTGGGATCATAAGTGTCGTTCATTATGGGCGTTCACTTTTAGTGCGCATACTGCTTCACTTACCCGCGAATACGGAGAAATGCATCATTTGGGGTAAGCGCTTGATGAATGCCACTTCCACGTTTATTCTTAATTTTACCACAGAGTTTCATACCCTGTGGTAAACTTTCACACCTTCAATGATGAAGTTCCCCCGCTCCCTGAGAACAGCTAAGAGCTGTAACGTAAAGCTTCAATGGACAATCTCAACATAGATGTATGTGTTCCAAAAAAAGAAACTAGGAATTGAGTATGAGTGAAGGATAGGATTCATGCAAAATTTTCAAACTAACGATGCAACTTAGGCATGGCTACGACGCAGAGTATTTCAGGTCTTGATAACAAACTCCGCATGCTGTACTCCATTCACTTTTCTCAAGTTCAAGAAGTCCTATCTGCTTCAGGCTCGCCTCGCTCTTGCCTTCTACCATGGAGTGGGCGTTCGTGACAAATCTCTCGTTTCTGAAATGAAGGAATGTGAAGGAAGTGCTGGAAAGAATAATGGCAAAGCAAAGGTACGTACCAATACGATGATATTTTTGTTAATCCAGATCATGTGAGAGCTACCAAAGGCTCCAGAAGAGTGGGTCGCTGGCGAGCACCGCAGCACTATGTTTGAGAGCTCCTCGTTAAATTGTCACTACATCACTTAATGTGAAGATCTAAACTGTACTTTTTGTGTTTCTAGTCTAAGTACGAATTTTGGGTTGCAACAGCTCTTTAAGGGATGGTCAATGGAAAACGTTTGGAGAGGGGGGCGAGGTGTTGTCTTGACGCTTCTGCTTTGTTCACGCACCTCCAATCTACTATCTATTAATTGGCACTTCATGTGTGTGTGTGTGTGTGAGTCTGTACACAAGAACCAGCCATTAAAAACGGAAAATACCTACACCATCGTGTTCAGCGCGTCAAGTTATGTACGAAAAGGTTGCAAATTTTGATTTTTACCTTAATTTACAGGTGTTTTGGACCACTTTTGTCATGTTCAGACATGTTAAGGACCGACTGTTGTGTTTACCACAGTTGGAATGAATGAGATAAGCCCAGACAGTATAAAAGGGAAGAGATGGGTGGGATCTCTTTATGTCGAAGAGAAGGAGCCAGGAAGGCGAAGAACGACACGGATGAGGGGTGGCGCTGAAGGGCTGAGCCGGCGCCCAGAAGGGGTGATAATGCTAAGGAAAGGGTACACTTTTGCGGCAACGGTGCGCCGGCGTCCAAAAGTTGGGAAACGCTCAGAGACGGGGCCAACGGTGTAGTAAGGGTGCGCCGGCGTCCAAAGTGGGGGGAGATGGGTCCACGGGTGGCGATCAGACGTGTGGAATCGCCTGGAAAATGAAGAAGCGCAGGAGCAGGGTCTAATTCTACACAAGGAATGCGCCAGTATTCATTGCGGCTTTCTCTCCTACATGCTTCCCTTCCTTTCCTACACCTACTCACTCATCATTTCTTTCCCCACTCTCTGTCGTTTCAATTCGTGTCTAAATGGACCACCTCCCCCCTTCCTGTTTATATACACCAGTAGACCCTTATCACTTTAGTTACCACAACAGCCAGATAAACATATGCCATTTCAATGGTCATTGGCGCTGTATCGGTTACATTCAAATATCGATAGCCCACAGGTCCAATAAAGGAGAACCACCTTGGCTCTACATGGGTGAATATTAATTTGTATCTTCCGAAAGGTTCTCCAGGGTTTTTTTATATAATGTGAAGTATGCGAGCGAAGCGAGCATTAATAGAAGTCTGGAAGTCCGGCGTTAGCCGGACGGACAGACTGGTAATATCTTATTGGCCGCTACTGTGCAGGAAATTCTAAATGAAGTAACAGGTGGTGCAGTTGCAGAACCAGTACAAAGGCAACGTGCAAACTGCCAAAAACCGCTCGCATGTAGCCTTTCAACTAAGGATTTGAACGGTTGGAATGGATCAGCTCGCGCGCGTACATGCAACGCAACTTCTACTCGAGGGTGAATGCTCTGTATGTCTGCCCTGGGCAGCGATGCATATTGACCATGAACTCTGCTACATGTATCAGAAATTGCTTTCTGCTCAACTCGTAGGACATTGAGTTCGACTTACCCTTTGTTCGCTTAACACGTTCGCAGGTGTGCTCACGTTCTGAAGAAAGACTTCGGATTTCAGCTGAAAAAAAAAACATTCCAGAACTACAATCAATCTTTTCTATCATTGCAAAAAAGTGGACAATGTGAACAATATGTTGACTGTACTATAACTTCCCAAACACTTGCACTGTAGACGCCGATAACTGTACATATCAAGACTCCGTACACATTCGAAAACAAGATACCTGGACATCATTCATAATTATGCAGTTCTCTGCACATATGCCTGCACCTTTCTTACAGAAATCGATGCTTTTCAGGAAAGAGATTGAAACATTCTCTCTAACCCGTTTCCAGCTCTGTTGCTTCAATTAGGTTTGAACAAATAACAGGTAGTTGTACCTGCGTTTCATTTTCACAAGTAGAACTATGCGATTTCTATTGGATTAAAACCGTCGTGAACTCAGCATTGCCTTCCCACATACACGAATACGACCAAAAACATTCCAACCCAGTGGCCGTAGTTAAGACACTCTCATGATCAGTTAATCAGATAGCACCTCTGGGAGTCGTGATCAGCGATTTCATCGCGGTGAGCGCTGTACGAGATCCAAAGGCAACATCCATAGTAATTTTTCTCCCACAGATTTCAGAACGAAATAGTGATCAATTTTGTCAATAGGAAGAAAGGGGAAGACAATGTATCGATTTATCGTTTCGTTCCTACCACTGTACGGATAATAGATAAGAATATGGCCTTTTCCTAAACTCACCAGCAGTGAGAGAAGGTGTGCAAGAAGAATATATCAAAAATGGTATAAGTAACAAACTTTTTTTCTTTGTTTTTTTGGGCTAGTCTCCTCGTTCTTTCTGTTCCTCTGTGTCCAGTAGCTTGCTCATCCTCAAACGTGGGGAATTAAACCTCGTTGTCGAATCCTACGCAAGAAAAAAAAACAGTTTCCATGGCAACTGGTTTAGCCCGTTTGTGAAGGATGTCAGACCTTTGTGGGCTTGAAAAAGAAACAGCTGGGAATGAAAGCGAGCTCTATCGTAACTTAGATCCCCCAGAACAGGTTGGCTGTTCGCACCTGAAGCTTGTTTGACCCACAAATTTGTTGTCAAGTTGATTTCGCCTTTTCTTGTTGAAAAGTTGCCAGCCCAAAGTTCGTTGACAACTTGGGAAGTGGTCGGCTATTTGCTGTACGAGTTGTCCACAAGCTCTGGGTCGAGCAAGTTTCAGATGCGATTGAACCAGAGAGTGATGACTGCAACAAATAAGAATCATATTCTTTTAGAGCTCCAGTTGCGGAATCGAAACTGAACACGATGCGATGACCGTAATGTTCATGCCGTGGAAAGCGCAAGACTTCACGTCGAGAGTGATACGTCACGCAGCATGGTTGGGTGTCATGGTGAAAGTGAGCACGACGAGCTCGTTATTTCAGAGAGCCAACTACACTCTTCCGTGAAATCAGTGCTATTTTTTCTTACAGATCGCCTATGTCTTTTCCGGAGCACGATGTCTGCGAGCATTCAGTACATTTATTCTTCACACGATGGGAGGATGGAGTATAGACAGCGCTCTCTATGGATCATTTGTCATTGGTGAGTGTTCTGGGTAGTAACCACTTATTGAGTAAATGGTGTTACAAGCAATAATATGTACAGTCTTCCTCGAAACGTTAGACGGATTCTGTGAATGCAGAATGTCAGCGGGAACTGATCGAGGGATGCGGAGAGAGCATGTTGCAAGTGAGAGGATAGAATAGGTCTCGCCGCGGCTCTGCAACCGCAACGCCATGAAATCGCACGCGCAATCCGTCTATCTCTTCGGCAAGGACTGTATTGGTTGTCATAGTACTGCGTCTTGAATATGTAGCGGACTCCTGTCCTTTCAAATGGAACTGTTTACAGGAATCCACAGATTAGACAGTTTGTCAAGAGTAGAATAAAATATATAGGTTGTAGGGAAAGTTCTCGCGGTTTTTGAAACATTATATTTTGTCGGCTTTTTAAGAACAGGAAAACACATTAAGAAATGAATGAATCATCATCACATACTATTACTCTTTGTCAGTTTTTGGGGTGCGTTTCGGTGCATTCGGCCTACAACTTTACTGGGATTGCCCTTTGTCAGTTTTTGGGGTGCGTTTCGGTGCATTCGGCCTACAACTTTACTGGGATTGACTCGAAAAAGTTGCTCAACCAACTATCCAAGTCATCTTCATCATCGCCCGCTTTCCCTTGCAAAGCGTTAGAGAGAGTCAGGAGAAGTTGGTAATCTCTTGGCACAAGATCAGTCCTGTACAGTGCTGAAGTCAGCACTTCCCATCCAGAGTCGAGAAGCTTCTGGCGGGTCACTCTTTTAAGGAGTTGACGAGCAGTGTTGTGCATGAATTGGATCGTGCCGTAATTTGGACCCTTTCCTGCAATTTTTGCGGCCACTCTATGCAGCCACTGACAGTACAGGTCTACCGTGAGCGCATTGTAGCGTGGCAGTACCTAGTAGTGTATGATGTCTTTACAGTCACACCAACTACTGATCATAACATCAAGAGGGTGAAGACCTGCATTTGGCTGCGGCTCTTGCTGCTCATCCTTGTCAACCCAAGGTGGACTGCGCTTGATGTTGACGTACAGACACCACTTCTCATCCACTGTGAAGACAGACTTCATCCAATTCTTTACACGTCTGTACGAGTGCAATTCAGTAGCCACCTCGGCACGTCGCTGGAGATCGCGTTCCGTCAAATCACCATCACACACTGTGACAACTTTTATACCTTTCCCAACTGACGCAGGCGATCGGCGATGGTGGTAAAGTGAACTTCCAAGACTTGTGTCCTTCCACACATAGTTTGCCTTGGATCTGAATCTGCCAGCTGCCTCAATCGACTGCTGTCGACTCCGGATGCGCGTCCCAAACAGGAGGAAACATTGAGGTCGGACTCGCCAGCACGAAAGGGTCTGGACCAATCCTGCGCAGGGCCTTCGGTCACTGTACTGTCCCCAAATACAACATTAATACAGCGACTGGATACGGTTTCTGATTACCAGATTTGAAGCCGTATACTGAAAGGTCGCAAATGTACTGTTTTGAAAAATTTATCTTCCTGGCAAGGCTCGTGCAGGAGTTTACAGTAAATGATACTAATAAACTTCCACACACCTGACCACCTGATATATGCAAAAGATAGGTCGCTGCAAGGCAGCGTGGGGTTAAAAAAAGGCAAAATTTCAAAAACCGCGAGAACTTTCCCTACAACCTAATACAAGTAGACGACAAAGATAGAGTTGAAGCAATCCTGGCTAGGCCCCACCCTGCGTGACTTCCAAGGGTTCTTTATCTTTCATCCTCGATTTTCCCTCCAGATTTAGTCGATATCATGAAGTGCGCCTTTTCTTGGCCCTGGTTTGGCCGTCCTAATCTGACAGGTAGGACAGCAATCCTTCGATGTTTCTTCCTAATAATAGGTTAAGAGAGGTATTGCGTTTTTGACTGAACGTGCTTGTGCCATAATTCCTCTTACTTTTCAGGCTTGATCAGGCTTCCAGTCACCCTCGTTCCAGTGTTCCTCGTTGATAGGCTGGGACGCAGGCCATTGATGATTGTTTCGACACTCGTCTCATTTCTTTCTCTGGCCACAATGATGATAGGAATTGACGTTGGTGAAGACCTAAAGGTAAGGAGTTCGCTAAATCTTGACATCAAAGACGTAACGTGCTCGTTTAGGTCGCGACGCTCCTTGGTCTCGCAACGCTGCTGCTCATCAACGCATGTGGTCTTGGTTCAGTGTCCAGATTCTATGCAGCAGAACTAGTACCTAGATCACTTTTACTTCCATGTGTTTCTACTCTGAACACGTTCGAGTCACTTACGAAAATTGCTGTGGAATTTGCCTTCTATCCCGTAGCGAATATTGTGAGTTCTGATCTACCTAGGATTTCAGCCATCATTCCAATACTTCTCGGAATGACTGCTGTGAAGGACTTCTACGAATATGGGCTTTTTTCTAGATTGGCGGGCAATCGCTTTTGTTGTTCCTTGTTCCTACAGCCGTATTCATCTACTTTATGTGGTCTCACTGTCCAGAAACCAGTAAAAGACCAGTTAATGAGGTAATTTTTTCCTCAACTTGGAAGCGAAACGACAAGGTCAAAGTTGTTCCTGTATTGACATGGAACGTTTGTTCCCAAAAAAGAACCCAAATCTGCTTCGATTCCAGGTGCTCAACGACATCGCGTCACGAAAAAGACTGAACATCAATTTCCCAACCTACGGAAATCTATAGTTTGACACTATTGAGTTGCTCTTTCACATAATGTCATGAAAAATCACGGGTTTTCATGGATATTTTTTTCTACAAAAGCGAGCATACGTGAACACAACGTTCCACGTTTGTATGGCGAGGAAGATCACAGCTACACTTAATCATTATGGCAGTGGTGCGGCGCGGCAGAGCTGACGGGCGGTGTTCGCAAGGATGATTGACATTCATTCATTCATTCATTCATTCATTCATTCAGCATGCCGAATATATTTCGTATGTTTATCGTTAGCCGAGTCTAACTTTCAGTGCTCTCAGCTGGTGTGAAGCTTGTTTGATAAACACAAATTCTGGTGCAGTCGTCTGTGAGACGAACATGTGTGAGACCTGGTGAAATTCGATGAAGACTTCGAGAAGATATTTTATGATGCTGCCGTCTCGAAGACTCATTTGATGATTATTTGTATTCAGTGTAGTACGAGAGCTTCTTCAACCGTTTACTTGATAAGCTTTCGGCGCCTAGCGCCTTCGTCAGATCTTAAAGGCAGAGGGCCACCTCATTTTCGTGGTTGAGGTAATAGCAGATTCAGCATCTACTCGGCACGCTGATTATAGCGGTATACACATATTGTCTCAAAATGGTCATTAAACCCGTTTTCCAGGACGGGGCCTGTAACAGTTTGCTAACCCGAATTGACGTGTGAAGCTGTTGATCTTATCGATCGAACACGCAAAGACACGTTGGCCACCGTGGCAGCCGTGGCGGGCAGCCAGCACAGCTTGGAGCGATCCACCTCCGGGCTCCAAATTTTAGCCACTTCGACCCCTTCGAGAACGGGGCTTTCGTCGCTTTTGTGCCTATTGATGTACCTTGCTGGGATTGTCATGACGAGAAGGTTCAGGATGTGTCACTATCCCCAATATACGGGACGAGGTGGTCCTCTGCCTTTAATAAAATTTCTACAATTTCTACACATGCAACACGTCAAACAATGTAAGTGGTGGTTGATTTTACCCACCGTACTCGCTGACAAGAGGGGAGAAAAGGGATCGTCTCAGGACCACAGTGGTTATTTAAAGGCTCATGACACTGTAATCCTATCATTGCTCATTCTCCTGCCTAGTGATCGGTCAAGCAATAAACTTCAGAGCGTCCACAAATTTTTCCCGACTGTTAATCTCCTGTCTTAACCGCCTTATTTCTTTCGCTTCCATGATCTTTCTCTCTAGTGGTCTTTCAAGGTGGCGATGCAGTACTTCGACTTTGAAATCCGGAACGGACTCTCGCGTGTGCATCGTCGTGCGGTGCTTGGAGAAACTATTGGTGGGATATGATTGTGGATGAGTGAACGCTCGTCGATGCTCGTCCAATCTCTTTCTAAGTGGTCTTTCTGTCTCTCCCACATACCGCTGACCGCATCCACTACACGTGATGATATAAACGGTCCCACGTAAGTGATAGATCTTCTGTTCACGGCAGTATTGACACGATGGCTGGTCGCATCCTGCTTCGCAAACGCGCGACGCTGTTAAGTTCTTAGGTTCCGTTAAGTTCCGACTTCGAGAAGAGATGATTGGACAACATAAAGTTGATTCAATAAAGAGCTAAGCACAACATCAAAGTGGACAAGACTGACGAATGGGGATGCTGGCGAACTGCTGAGCTCTCCGCGAACTAAGTTCGATCTGAATCGTGCCGTAGCGATGTAGAGATTTGATAAAGGTAAAGATAAAGGATGATTGACCATCACTGCTTCAAGCCTACGTAGTATCCCTTGGCTTAAAGCCAACATCCACGATAGCGTTCATGTGTGAGCTGTAGCACATAAGGAGCCAGCAAATTCCGCAATTTACTTGAACATTCCAAGAATATCACAAGTTAAGCACCTCGTGGATGGACTGTAATCTTCATTTCCTTGCTTTTTGCAATAACAAAATGGTAAAAATATCGTGCTTAACGTGTGCAACAAACTGGCTTACTTCGGGAACAAACAGTACACCCTGTCTCTTAGTCCAGTTAGAAGAGGTGAGCACTATGATGTCCGCCGCCGGCCCAGGAGCCGGAAGAAAAGCTATGCTTGACGAATGTCGCAACAGATTTATATATTTCACACTGTATTTATCCTCATTAACGACGACCAAACGGAATACTTATCGTCAGCGGCGGAGTCGTTGTAATCGTCTTAGCAGCAGCGGAGCAAAGCAGCATGGCAACGATTGCGCCAAGAAGAAAAAGCGGGGCAGAAGTTCTCATTCTGATTATCCTAGAAAGTTGAGTGTTATTTGAATTTTTCCTATAACGTTGGTCCCACTCAGTGTATAAAGATACATATAAAGATAAATCAAAGAATAGGTTTTCGGATGGCACCGAGGTGTTTTCCTGGAAGTGAGCTGGGAAAGTTTTGGCTTTGAACATGGACCTAGACACTGCCGTCCATTACTAACCGGCAGCCTTTTATGCCACTCACCGCAGAGTTTTATTTTTTGGATGGCTTTTAATGGAGGCTCCAAAAGACGAAGATATGGTAGGGAAATGGAATTTTGAGTGGCAGAGAAAGAATTTGTTCTTAGCAATATTTACAAAAATGGCATTTTAATAAGGTCCAAAGTAAATGTATGGCTTGGTGAATGGTTTTTACTTCTTTATACGGGTACTTAGCTTCAAATGGACCACTTGTGTGATGAAGATGAATCGTCACAATTATGTGCTTTGAACTGCGTGGCCGCGAAGACCCTGACTGCGCGAGACAGTGCAGTGAGCTCCTGCATGTATATTTAGAAATGTATAAAAAACTGAAATCTAATTGTAAGCAGGGAAATAAAGTCATGATAGGGTACATCTCAGTCATAAAGTGACCATAAAATCAACTATATCTCCACAAAACATTAATAAAATATGATTTTCATTAGGATTCTTGTACAAAACATTCAATGTTCACCATTCTGCGTTCCTTAGATGGTGAAACGCGGGTTCGATCAAGCATCAGAGGCATGGTTTGCAGTCTTCTCGCTTCCTGGGCTGGGATGTTTCATTGAAAGGATGGGTAGTCCCACACCCATGGGTATAGTTACTCACGGGTAGCAGCTGGCTAAAGACGAAACTTGGCACTATTGCATTACTTCAGCGGCTCCACTACCAACCACAATCTCGCAAATATAATAAATGAGTTTGAAAACATGAATACAGGGGTGGTTGAGAGGTGATCACGAATACCATGCTCATTTTGCATGAACTTATCGATTTTATCGAATTTTTCCGAAGTTTGGCTCTGCTCTCGGATACTTCTATGCCTGTATTCATGAACGTTTCCGGGAAGATTTTGATCTACCCGTCCTTGTAAAGCGGACAAGTTTTCCGCGTCAAAATAGGCGGATTTTGTAAAATTTATCACCCACCTATGAGAGGTGATGGTTATTGTATGCACATAGCTAGATGTAACATATTTTGCTGGGGGAACTCGTCCACTCTGTGTGAACGGGAAGCATAAAGGCAGCACCCACGGAAACCCTCACTTTTGAGGTGAGTCGTTCTCCGTGTGGTCGGCTGCCAGACAATCACAATGGTCACTTGAACACAGAAAAATTCGGCCTATCTGTGGAGATACTGCTGTGGACACAGGGCCGAGCGTGGCCATTTTGGTGTCCGCCACGCCGGTTAACGCTATTGAGTTGGCATGCTACGAGTGGTCTAGCTTAATGTATCATGTTGTACAAGGAATACTGTACAGTGTAGGGTATGGAATGCGCACCATCCACAAGAATTCGTGACGAAATGCGCGTATACCCTCAGCGGAAAACTCGTCCGCGCTGTGGACGCATGGGAATCTGCGCCTTCATTTCTCGTCTTCCGGCGTGTTTCACGCTGTTTCATCACTGCCTATGAGTTCATCGTCCCTGAAAACTTTGAAATTCAGCGAAATATCCAACACAAATATTTCCGTGGGTGCTGCCTTGAAAACCTTCCCGGGAAAGTTCATGAATACGAGCACTGGAAGCTGTCTTCCGGAGATTTTTGCAGATCGATTACAAATATGCTAAGCATTCAGCATGAAAAGGTTGATTTAACGACGAAAGCTTCAGGAAAGTCTAAATGTACGCCATCCTATAGGGACAAATTCGGATAAAGTCGATCAAATCCAGGCTATAATGCAAAACGGCTACTATACACATCTGTGACTAGCACTTTCAAAAACCTCTCCATGCAGTTTTTCAGGGAGATTCGTAAGTTGAGTTGGAAAAGTCGGTGAAACCAATAAAACTGGTACTACCATGCAGAATGCGTATAATATTCGTGAGCGATCTGTACGGGGGCGGAGAAGTGGGGGGGGGGTAAGTTATTGTACAAAGTTCGCTCGTTTATTTCTTTGCCAGGAAGCCATGTTTCGTCCCGCACTTTTCTCTGCTAATTAGTGAAAGGCTTAATGTATAGTCAACTCCAAAATACGCAGGCAAGAGTTAGGACCGCGCCGCGGCTCTCTCTCGCTGTCTGCTGCACGGATTCAGCGGGCCATGCAGGGCAGAGACACGGAGGAAAACCGCGCCGCGGTTCCAACTCTTGTCTGCGGACATTTGGAGTTCACTATATTTTGCAAATGAGAATCGGGCTCCGAGGAGAGTTTTGCTCTGGAGCAGTTGGCCTCCAAACACCTTTTTGAGAAAAAAGTGGGTTTTGTAACATTTTGTACTGAAAAATTCACCAAATCTTTTGAAAATAGTTTTACTGCTCAGATGCTTCTTGAAGCGCAAGAAGTGCCCTTTTTGATGGTACTCGGTGTTTCACAAAAAAACGGATTATTTACAAGAAATAAAGGAGCGAAAAACTACTTCCCCCGCAATATAAGACGTAATGGAAAGGGAAATAAGTAAGCGCGACGGGATAACTTGACCTGCGCCAATTTCGAGGGGATTTTGCACATACATCTCGTCTTCGATGCAGAGAACACGATGCAACCCCTTACTAGACTCAAAACCGCTGTCAAAAACTGCTTATGTAGCTGTTTTGCTCGGAAATAGCGGGTTGAGTCAGCGGGGGGGGGGGGGGG
>JARK01001347.1:999550-1019648 GCA_000688135.1 Ancylostoma ceylanicum | reverse complement strand
GGGGGGGGGGGGGGGTGGAGGTGGTGCAGCCGGCGCTCGCGCGCGGAGTTGCGCCGGGATCGATCGATGCCCCGCTGCCACTCCACGCCGGCATGCGGCGCGCCTCGCATTCCACCTCCCGTGTATACAGCGACATAACGTCTTTGAACCTTCGTTCTTTCCACTATAAGTGAACTGGACGCTCATTGTTTACATTTACGGTTACTTGTAACTCTTCAGTGTATGCAACAGCTGTTTTCATTGTCCCTTATCCACAAAACACTGCTGTAATACGGCGCCTTTTGCATTTGACTTCAGCTAGGAGGCTGCACTTGGTTACCCAAGGTCTTAGGAGCAACCGAAGCGTATCAGAGCTATTCCTGGACTCTTAGAAAACTGAGCTCTTCCTATTAGTTAGGAATTGATTAAATCAGGAAATTCTAGAAAAGTCAGGAAGGAGTGTCGAGTGATTTAGCTTCGAAAGTTATTATTATATGAATAAGGGAAATGCTCTTCCAAGAAGCACGAAGACGTTCCAGTGAGTTCAATAAAGTTTATTAAAGCGCTTTCTCATGATAAAATCGTTTGTTAATAGCATTTCGTAAGATAATGTGTACACATTTTTGTCGATTCCTAGCGCCGGCAGTAACTGTCTTAGCTCGTTGTGGCAGATACCACGGCTGTCTAAGTGCCCGCACCTCCTCAATTATTTTTAACCCTGTTTTCTTTTCTTACTACATGTTGTGAACAGCGCTGAGACTAACCACTTTTGGGCGTGCGGTTGGTTAGCCAAGGCTGTCCCGTGTGTACCTACGTACGCAACCAGTCACAGTAGCCCCAAAAAAGCAAAAACAGCTGTTGTTTTGCTGTATTTCAAGCTGCCCGAAGAGTTCCAAAATGTACTGCACATTACAACGTTGGATAGATATCACTGATAGAGAAGATCTATACCCCCAGGGCAGCTTCAAGAACTAATTGTAAGATGCGCGAAATCGAATCAGGTGAGTTTTCGCGGTTGTTTTTTTAAACGATTTTTGTTCACTTCTTTTTGAAATGAATTGTGTTTATATTACTTTTTATTTATTTTTTTTTATATTTTTACTTCTGTTCCTTCTTTGATATCCGGTCGTTGTTTTTATAGTTTTGCTGTGCTTTTACGCTTTTGAGCGCAAATTTTTAAGGAATAAAGTAATTTTGTCCTCGAAGACTGGCTTTTCTTCGTTGACACTCGCTTGTAGGTCCATTTCGGCGCAAAAGACCGTTCCCAGAAGAAAGGGGAGGATGCGTCCTTTTTCTCGTTTTTTCACTTTTAGTAGGGCTCGGCGAGCTCGCGTACTATTCATGGAGGCGAGCTAGTTACCAAAGGGAAGTTTCCATCGGTTGATACTTGAAAATACCTAGTTATTTGATTTCATGGCTTGGGCACTATTCCACCTTCACGGACTCAAAATCTCCAAGAAAAATATTTAGCTGAAACTTTGCCTAGGGGGGGGGGGGTTATTTGAGGTGCTGAAAACGAATATCGTATTCCTTTTGTACCGTAACCCCATTTTGGTAAGGTTACGGTATGGTAACCCATGGAGCACGGCACCTCATGGAATTCGCTCAAATTTTGCCCAGGGGGGGTTATTTGGGGTGCTGATCACGAATATCGCATTCATTTTGTGCTGTAACCCCATTTTTGTAGGGATACGGTAGGTATACGGTAGAGAATTCAGAGAAAATGCCAATTTCAAGGAGAATACAAAGGCGGAATGCAAAATGATGTTGATATTCGTGATCAGCACCTCAAATAACCCCCTTGTGCAAAATTTGAGCGAATTCCATGAGGTACCGCATCCTGGGTTACCCTACCGTAAACCTACAAAAGTGGGGTTACGGTACAAAATAGATACGACATTCGTGTTCAGCACGTCAAATAACCCCTCTACGCAGAGTTTCAGCCAATTTTTTTGAAGATTCTGGGTCCGTGAAAGTGGAATAGTGCCGCAAATAGCAACAAAAAAGTTTCAAAACGCAGAGTAAAATCATTTCCTAAAAGTCTGCATTCAAGAGAATAAAATTACAGTTTAATGATGGAAACAACAGCCGGATATTGGAGCAAATGAAAAGTACAAACATTCACTACCAATTACTCTCAAAGGAAATGAAGAAAAAGCATGAGAAACACCGCGAAATTCACCTGATTTGACTTCCAGAAGCCAGTATCGATCGCTAATCACTGACACCAGCCTGATCGTCCGGCTAACGCCGGACTCTCAGGCTTCTTTTCTTGCTCGCTTCGCTCGCGTTGCCTATATATGACATCATCTTCACACCTAGCCGATCATTCTACTTTTGTCAAAACTCCTGCTTTTCGCAACCTCATGCTGTGTGGATCCGAGGCTGTGCAACAGTAGGGTGTCGTATCTCAACTTTGTTCAGGACCGTTGGACCTGGCTGCAAGCGCTTCTCCACCTGTTAGCGCCGGCGCACCCTTGTCACACCTTTCGATCCGACTCCAGGTGTTCTTCCATTTTTGGACGCCGACGCACCCTTATCGCATTGCTTGGCCCGAATCAGAGCGTTTCCCCACTTCTGGGCGCCTTCGCAACCTTATCACACCATGGGACCCAGATCCAGGCGTTTTCCCAGTTTTGGGCGCCGGCGCACCCTTATCACACAGTGGGACCCAGTTCCAGGCGTTTTCCCACTTCTGGGCGCCGGCGCATCCTTATCACATCGTTAGACNTGCGCACCCTTATCACACAGTGGGACCCAGTTCCAGGCGTTTTCCCACTTCTGGGCGCCGGCGCATCCTTATCACATCGTTAGACCCGTCTCCAGACATTTCCCCGCTTTTGGACGCCGGCGCACCCTTATCACACCGTGGGACCCAGTTCCAGGCGTTTTCCCACTTCTGGGCGCCGGCGCATCCTTATCACACCGTTAGACCTGTCTCCAGACATTTCCCCGCTTTTGGACGCCGGCGCACCCTTATCACACCGTGGGACCCAGTTCCAGGCGTTTTCCCACTTCTGGGCGCCGGCGCATCCTTATCACACCGCGAGACCCAACTCTATTCATCCATCCTGTCTCCCGCCCTTCTTTTCCCCCCGCTTGTCTCTGAAACATACCCACCCGCACCTTATCTTGTGTATGACCTGATAAAGGCAGACCAATAAACACAAACTCTCATTCATTTTCACTGTGGTATAAACAACTGTTGGTCTTCCAAGCGATGAAAAGTGTACCAAAACACCTGCAAATCAAGGTAAGAGTCAAAATTTGCAACCTTTTCGTACATAACTCGACGCGGTGAACACGAAGGTGCAGGTTGTTTTTCACGATAATGGCTGGTTCTCGTGCACACACACACACACATGAACTGCCAATTAAGTAATAGTAGGATATAGTCACTCCAAAAGTACGCAGGCAAGAGTTGCGACCGCGGCGCGGCTCTCTCGCTGTCTGCTACACGAAGGCAGCGGAGACTGCAGAGCAGAGGCACGGAGGAAAACCGCGCCGCGGTCCCAACTCTTGCCCGCGTACATTTGGAGTTGGCTATAGATAAGGCCATGTCGCGATGAAAAAGTAAACAAAATCGCTATCCGTGCTTTACATTTCTATTGACAATTTATGCTACTACGGTGACGTTCGGTCGGCTACATACAATCGCTCCAAAACATCCTTGCCTCACGCAGCACCGCTCGTCTGCTCATATGCACCACGTCACCAATGCATCACCATAGGTGGTGCGACATGGTCCAGCTGACGGGCAGTACAGCGTGAATCAAGGATTTTCTGAAGATAAACTGTATGCATTATTATGGGCGGCGCGGCAGAGCAGAACATCTGCATTCTGTGGTGCAAATATGATCGGTTACCACCGTGGATGAGTGCATTCGACGCTCGTGCATCTGCAGTTCATCTTTAAAAAAAATCCTCGCCTCATCGCCCGTCAGCTGAGTCACTTCGCGCCACGTTTGATAATGCATAGGTGACGTGGCTCGGATCAGCAGACGGGTGGTACTGCGTGAGGAAAGGATTTTTTGCAGCGACTGTACTGCCACACGCATCAAGTGTGTACTGTTCTTTTGTAGTCAATTCTTCCTTGCTCAAACGTCCTCTCGCAGCATGTTGTGCTGCTATGCGACACTTTATCGCATCTGTAAATGCACAAAACTCGTCGTTTTTCACGCCAACTATAGACATGGTTTCTGATGAACGCGTTTAGGACGCCTAGCGATTCTAGCGCAACAATGCGAGGAAGAACCATTTCACCGTTGGATGTGTCTCCATGCATGGATAGTTCGACTTATGTGCAAATCAACATCTACAACACAAATATAAGAGCGCTGCGAGAACATGGAGTCGACTTCAAGCACATTCTCGTAGGTTCTTTGAGAAGAAATCAGTAGTTACGTGTTTTTATCAAGTTTTATTTAGAAACATATCGGTTGTCGCTCCTTGATTATGGATGTCCCTATTCCTAATTTGCACTCGCGTGAATTCCGCTTTGGGACAGAAGCGAGTGGTGGGAAATCGCCCGACCGTAGTGTAACTCCGGAGTCTCATTCAAGGGCTGTAAGTATCTTTTTTTCACATTTCATGATTAGTTCGAGCATTCTTCAACAGTGAGTTCTATCACGTCCTGGTAAGGTGAACTTGACAGAAGAGGTGGAGAATATCACCTTTTTGGAAGTATCTAACGCGCGACAGCGGTTCTGATGGCATTGGAGTACGCAGCGCGGTCCGACATACAGTTGATTAACCATCGAATCGGCTTCCTCGACGAGTTTCATCGTCTGTTTCTTCTTTAGTTGTTCTAAGGACTAAGAAAACAACATAAGAGGAACCAAGCGACAACGCTTGCCGGAGGAACCGGATTGGTGGTGGATCAATTTTTTGACCGATCGCGCTGCGTACCACAATGCCGACGGAGCCGCTGGTGTGGTAGATGCACTGTCGAAACGAATCGACTGTAGGTCTCGCCACGGCGTGTTGATTGGGTTTAGTCGCGACGCACTGGTAGTGGGCATGATTTCAGTCCATCATAGACTGAGGAGCACAAGCACGCAGAAAGTTACAAGTTTCTTGAATTAGACGTAAAGTATGTAGTTCTTCTAAGGGTAGGAACGAAACGGACAGTTTTTCTAACGTTTTCTCTTCTACTCTTTTTTTTTTGCATATCATAGTTATCTATTTATAGACGTGAAGTATGATATTTCGATTTCCCGAAAACGACCTTGCTTCAGAGTGCAGACGGTGTTGCTGACGATGACAACCTTTTTGAAAATGCTGCGAGCACTTACGAGTCTCGGAATCATGAAAGCGGCAACAGTGATAAGATCATCAAAGTACGTGTAAAAGCTGTCTTTCCGCATTTGTTTATCCTTTTGGATCGTTTCACTCATTCATTTTTGCTATGTAGGAGGAGCCCACCTCGCATGCTCCCAACTCGAGTAGGGACCTCGACGCTCGCTCGAACACTCCTGCTGGTGACTATAGAGGGGATCTAGGTAAACATTATTCAAAATAAGATTCTTATTGAAGCGGTTATGGGTGTGAAGTCAAATCAGCGACTAACCTCCATTTACCCGGGCTTCTAGAAATAACCTTCAAAAACGGCTATTTGTAGTCCTTTAAGTTTTAGTTATATTCAGGTGAAGAAGCTAATTTCGAAAACTGCGTTCATGACGACGAACAAAACGCAAGCATCTATGAAATCCCTGCCACAGAGTTGTTTTCGAATGAACCGTCAGGGCTCAAAGAACAAGAAGAAGCACCCATGTCGACCATGAACCACGATAAGACCCTAAGAGAAACTGAACTGGCTGACACAGTCCAAGCACAGCCAGAACGTTCATTCATGGAGTTTTCAAGGAAAATTGTTAATGGTATCCTTAGTGTAACTCGGAATCGGAAGGAACATTCCTTGGAACCGACGTCTTCGAAAACGACCGAAAACTTTGTTGTGAGTCACGATGACAGCAAGGAATGTCTTGAATTAATGGCAGAGTCTGACGCTTCGTACATACTGGCGGATCTAACATCTAACGGAGCAGCAAGTTTACACGGAGATGAACTACTGTTCGACAATGACTTGGATCTTGGGGAGCAGAACAACTTGTCATCTGCGAGGTCATCCGACCGTAGAAATCGGAAGCGCCCGCTTCGCTCCTCATTAGAACCCCAGTCGGCTGGAGATGGTGTCGAAGGAGAGGAGGGCGAGGTTTGTTTTTTCCACTGGAGCAGTTTGCCTTCAGTTTTGTTTTACCTTCATTATTACTGTTTTCTCTTTACCTCCTATTTTAGAATGCGGTTGGCTCCAGCAAACGCAGAAGCGCTCTGTCATCTGAAAAGGAACCAGAAAGAATATTCGAGTGTAAATATCCGGTATGTTCATTTTTTGTCAATTAGATTCGTCTTTTTCAGAGTGTTTGGCCTTTTATTTACATGAATTGCACTACTCTTCAATAAGACATAAGAGTAACAGTGGCAGACGCGGGGGCCTCTCTCCCGCCGACAATAGGTCGCCGAATTTCCCAATTGCACATGAAATTTAGTTCATTTTTATTTGTTTATTTTTATCGTCTTTTAAAATGTGTATTTATTATCAGTTATTCAATATTAAAATTAATATTTTCTACTATTTTTATTTAGCGCTAATTAATGTTTGTTCTTCCTAAACTCATCAAATGCGGTGAGAACGAAAAAATGCTGGTGCCAGACAGCGATTCAAATGCTCTACCTGTTGCGAACGCTGAAGTGTGAAATTTGGGTGCGTATCATCGTGAGGGAGACAGGGGCGTGGCCAGACGACTCTTATTGGCGCCTTCGTGCCGCCCGTCAAGCCCACCTTTTTGAGATCGTTCGGTATGTAAACAACATGTATTAGGAGATTGAGCCGTTCGAGTTCAAACAGGAATGCTTGACAGGCAGCCCGAATGCGCCAATCAGAGTCGCCTCACTACGCCTGTTATTTCCCTCATGATGATACACACCCATGGGCTTCCATATACCCCATCGACGCTCATTGTACTCGCTCTACTAGCTTTGGACTGGCGTATGTTCGTAGCCTTCATTCTCTCTCTCCATATATCGTAATCTTTAGTATGGACATGTTATTGATAGCTTGAGATAATGGTTGACCACGGATCCGTAGGCAGTGATACAAATGTGAGCGGAGGGTAAGCATTGCAGAGCATGCCACCCTAAAACTTGGAGACTATTCAGATTACTGACACTTTATTCATTTATTATTTTTATTTATTGATTTTTATATCTAAAAAACTCACCCTTTATGCCATAATTCAACTACTTTCCAGCGATGTACAGCGAAGATTTCCTGGCGACCACGTTACGGCAAAAATCGCCTAGTGGACCATGTTAGGGTTCACTGGGGCAAGCAAGTAAAACAGTGCTGTATGTGCAATTACGTAGCAACACACCAACGAAAGGTTCTTGTTGATATGGCATTTGTTTGCTTCTTTCGATATCCATTTCTTCAAGTCTCGAAATTCCAGATACACACTCATCATCGACGCTTCCATCCAGGAGTGAGATTCACAGGAGCTGTTTCTCTGGAGTGAGCGCTTCTTTTTTTTATTATCTGTTCTTTATATCCATATTGCTTTTTTGAAGGACCAAAGAAGACATGGATGAGTTGATGAGACTGTGGAAGCAATGTTTCCCTGGTGAGTTATTGCAGTATTTTTATGTGGTGTTATCTCCGTTACTCCTTCGATTTACAAGAAAGTTCTTGATTTCTCAAGTATTTGTGATTATCAGGACAAAAACTGCAATACATCGTAGTGTTCAAGTGATGACTGTTTTTTTTTCGAAAATAATATTTGGTTACCAGCTGTAGAAGTTTAATGGCAGCAGCCGCGGAAATTTACACTTCTGAGACAAACCGTTTTTCGCGTTGCCAGTAATCGCAACTGTATGTGTAGAACACAAAAATACAGGGTGGTCCATTATTACGGAGACAAGAGTATAGGGGTTTCTGCGTTTTTCGGCTTATTTTTTGAGTTTTGCCGTTTCATAACCTATCTTCTGTTGTTTGCTGTATCCTATCTCTTCTATGGCATAGCTTCTGCCAGGATAATCCCTGATGCATGGATTTCGCGAATGACTGAGCTATCAGTTAAAGGCAGAGGGCCACCTCATATCGTTTTCGAGTTATTAACATATTCCGAACGTCCTCGATGCGCTGATTCCGGCAATGTACTTGAAATGTCCCAGTATGGTCTATAAACCCCGTTTTCCGTGACGGGGTTTGTACCAGTTTGCTGGAACAAATTCACGTGCAAAGACGTGTATTATCGTTGATCTTATCGATCGGACAGGGCAAGACGTGTTCACCCGACGTTGCTGCCGTGGCGGGCAGCCAGCACCAAGTACCCGTTTTTTGGAGCGGATCCGCCCCTGCTCCAAAAAGCTGGCACTTTGACCCTACCAAAAACAGGGTTTTTGTCACTTCTGTGACTTAAGCTGTACGTTGTTGGAATCAGCGTCGCGAGGAGGTCAAGGATATGCTGATATCGTCTAAGTGAGAAACGAGGTGGTCCTCTGCCTTTAACCTCTGTTCTGTTACTGAGGCACACTAGTTGCATAGTTAAGGCGCAGGTGTTATGCTACCGTACAGTAGGCGTCGAACGTGGCGGCCTTTCCACGGCTTCGGAAAGCACGCGACGCGACCGCGTCGCTCACGGTGGAATCGTCACTGCAGTGGCGAAAATGGGTTTTCTTGACAGTTGCTCATCACTTTTAATATTAACTAATAAGAACTATAGGGAACTATAGAAAACTGCAAATTTACGCCGAGAAGGCGCGGGACCGCGGCGCGGCACTGTGGTTAGGTTCTCCGATGGCAAAAAGAGACAAGCGGAGCCACATGCAGAGCCTCTGATCTCTGCCCGAGAAGGCCGCGCCGCTGTCTCTCCTCTTGTCTGCGTACATTTGAAGTTCCCAGTAACTATCAAGAAATCCCCATAGTTTGTTGTCCCGGAAAGGATTCCTGCTCGAGCGGCGCAGCCGCGCCGCATGCTCTTTGAGCCCGCGGCTACCGTCATCGTCGCCCACTGTATATGATTTTGTAAAAGCGTCGCTTACCAGTTCACCGGAAAATAGAAGAAACCGGGAATAGAAAACTTCGAAGAGGCTTTGAAAGACCACCTACAGTGGTTGTACCATCCAGGAGCAAGAGTGGGTACGTCAAAATTGACCACGCTTGGGCGTTTCTAACAAAAGTAAACAAAATCATTGGCTGTGCATCTAGGGCAGTTGTTCTTGGAGATTCTAGACATAATGTTTCTGGAGGTAGTAAGCTCCACTCTCCCAGCTAAATGCTGGAAAAGAAGTGCTCTATGAGAAGTTTTAGCGCTGATTTTGTGTCGGGAGCCCCATGTTCATTTCGTTGTTTGTACTACTCTCAACATTCATTCATGGTATTGCAATCAAGACCATACTCACTCTCTTTGAAATGATCAGCGCCTGAATGACGCGCTTGCTTACGCAGTCTCGGCTGCCCTAATCATGTGTAGATTCCTCATCTGATGGGAAGACCACAAACACACCTGTGCGAACGTGTGCATCCGTTTCTAATTCCTTTCTACGCCGCGTAATTTAGCTATTGATTGTGAATTCTGCGTGAAAAAAGCTCTGGAATGTGGCAAAATTACAAGCACAGAATTTTCCATGGTTGCTGCCTTTTAACTTCGTAATTATTATCCATCAATTCGCTATAATCTTCCTGCTTCAAAATGATTACCACAAGAGAGTCCATCCAGTTTATCTGTCTATTTTATCTAGAGATGAACGGTGCAGTGATTTCACGACATTCTCTTTCTTTTGCCTAGCCAACTTCGTTGTCTTTTCGAGGTAGGACTTTATCAGTTTTTGCTTGCGATGAATATTGAATTTTTTTTGGAAACTGTGTATCTAATCAAATTGTTGGCATGCCTCGCCACAAGAAGCTCGTACCGAATTTGCTAGTTTTTTTTTTGGACGTTGTGACGCTTTCCTAATCAAGATTTAAATAACAATGAGTCACGGCGTGCGAATCACAATCAGTCCAACATCTGAACTGTTCCACTTTTACAAAGGATTTCCTTGAAAACAAGAACATTATGTGCAGCTCCACATAGCTCTTCTAAATTTCGTTCCTTTCCTTTTTCTGTTTATTTTTTTTTTCGAATAGCACCATTATTAGGTCCTTCACCAAGTATTTAGGAGCTGAAGTGAAAGAGTTCACCGATCCTTGTCTATCACGAACACCTCTGGCGAAACCCGGTTCATTGCCCGGTCCAGTGTACTCGGCACTTCGGAAAGCTTCTAGCTAATATTTGTATCTCCCATTGTTGTGTCTAAATATTCAACTTTTGGAGCGGAAAAGATTTCTGTTAGAGATGTAGCTATTCAGGGAAAAAATGTTTCTTTCATCTATGTTCGTGTTTTTTGGTTACTTCACCCAATGTTCTCCCACTTACTTAATTCTTTACTTTCTCTCAGAGTGCAATTTTTTGCACATTGCTGTCGAATAAAATCACAATTTAATTCGTGATGAGCTGTTTCTTTGTTTGTTTATTCACGTTGTAAAGCATGATTTCATTTCTGTTGCTGTTGTTTACAAACATCTAAAGCTGTAAATAAAGTCTTTTTTTTGGGTTTTAAATGCAGTTAAAATGGGTGGTCGTATTCATTAATTCGTCATTTTTGAGGAATCACAGGATAACCGAATTGTAGTTTCTGTTAACCTCACAGCACTTACCCATGCGTGATCAGAAATTGACTTGTTTTTGAATCTGCTTTCTGTGAGACCTGTAATGCCACAATAGAAATTTTGTAATTCTTCAAATTCACCTTATTCACCTTGATCCCTGTTAATCGGGTGTGGAGCGTTGTACCTGGAGAGGGCGGCACGGCCTAGTTCCGCGATTGGCCAATCCATACTGCCATCCAATCGCAGAGCTCGACAACGCCGCCCTCTTCAGGTATAACGCGCCACACCTCTGTTGGTCTTCTGGTGAACCGAGCGGGTGCCAACTATTATACTTGTTACCGGATAATTTAGTTACTTACTTCAATCAACAATCCAGGGAAGAAACATTTAAATACTCAAGAATGAGAAGGATCTAAGGCTCTTCTTGTCTTTCATACAGCGCTTTATTGGTCTCTAATGTTGAAATACTCGAGTTTTGCATTTATTCGAAATCGAAATTATGGCTTTCGTGTATCGAATATTTCGAATAAATCGAAAATTCGGATTTTCTTACATTAGATACCGATACCGTGTTGTATGAAAGACAAGGAAAGCTGTAGGGCTCTCCCTTTTTCGAATGTCTGAATGCTCGAATTGCTTCCTAAACTATTACTTTAGTTAAACTATCCTGTTTTTATTCGGTCCCATGTATGGAAGTCTGACCATGGAGTTGATGGTCTTCATGTTGGGCGCTTCACGCTTTTTAGAATCTATTCGTTGACGGCTGTTGTCCTACGGTTGTCGCTAAGATGCATCACATCTCGGGTCCACCTGATTTTGGGCGGTGGTTAAATGTCGCGGATCTTCGGCTGTCACTACCTGCTAGCGAGATCTGGGCACGCTCCTATCAGCCGGGTAGGAGCCAGGACTGATGTATTCTCAGCTCCTTATCTTTCTATGCATTAACCTTTACATTAACCCAGGTCGAGGTGAGTTGCTGTCGACTCTTCAATCATTGGTGTTTACAAAAATAATGTTGCATTGTCGTTTGATTAATAAAAACGATCAATAATCTTTTCCCAACTTCTTGGTGAGTGATTTCTTTGCGATTCCCGACTTTTGGCGTCCTCAGGGACGTTACAAACAGATTTTTGATTCTTTCCATTCAACTGCGTGTTTCCGAGTACGAACGAAACTATTGTGAAAGTGCAAAACAGAAACGGGAAAAGATATCACACAAATCGAGTATAAATAAAAAGAAGGTTGCGACAGTCAACAAATTCTCAGACGCGGTGTAATGTTCTTCAAAAAAGTGGGAGACACAGGTAGAGCGAATATTGAGCAGATTTCATGAAATAATCGAAAATCAATTTGTCTGACGATAACATGCCTATGTAGGTTTTTTTTTCACCAGAGATGGAAGTTGGAGAAAAACTAGAAGGATGAAACATTCCTCATCGGCAAAAACCGCATGTCTATACAATTTGTTGTTTGCCTCGGGGGAACTAGTTAATGTGACTCGTTTAACACATTCGCGACAATGTGCTCAACCGGTTGTGCACGCATGGTGCGACGCCTGGGACCGCGTGCTCAACCGGATGAGCACGCCCTTTCCACAGTTATATTTTTGTGAAGCAATCTTAATGAGCAAACTCCTATACAGTGGTATACTAACAAATGTTCAAGCGATCTATACACGCGATGAGCAGAGCAGACATCCTCTCGCACTTCTTTAATGCGTGGTTGAAACTGACAAGTAAAAAAACTATTTATATGAAGATTAACTTACTTAATTACTACCTCTTATGCAGGTGAACTTCTTGCATTAACTTCAAGCTCGTGCATATTTGCGTTTTGGTTTGTCTCAAATTCGCGCATTTTCGGAGTATTTTGCAGCAGAGGAAAAATTCCTACCACGTGGGACCACGTGCTCAAGCGGTTGAGCACAGGTCCTACTTGTGCAAAAGCGCGTGTTTCCCACGTGACACACCATGCCAAAAGCGTAAGATTGCGAATGTGTTAAAGGCAGAGGCGAAACGAATCACATTTGCCTTTGTTTTTTGCATGTTTATTTTTCCTTTTCTTCGTTTTTGTTCGTGTTTTTATTTGACAGTGCATTCTCCACGACAGCGACTCTGCTGGCATTGAGGCAAGCAGGGCGGTCGGTCCAGCAACTGACCCACTATTTTTATTCTGATTTCGGCATCAGAAGGACCATCAGGCGATGCTTAACTTAATGGTAAAAATAATTCCTCATGGAATTGCCAAGAAACCCTTTGTCAACCCCTTCTCTCTGGAGAGTTGCAAGGGCCCGTTGCGGTGAGCAACCACAAGGTTGCGCCATGCTGTGGCAGCGGTGATGTCGCTGGTATCGATCGCGAGTGTTTGACCTGTTGTAGTTGCAAGTTCTTCACCTCTCCTCAAATTGATTCATCTCAAACTCTCTGAAAAGAAGAGGTCTTACTAGTGCTTCTCACCAATTGTGTAAGGAAACATGAGAAAACTAGCTGACCTCACCTTAGCATATATGGAATCTGAGTTTATCCTTAGAAAACGTAGTATCGTAGGTGATAGGAATACATGCTTCTATAATGGCACATACCGGTATATAGCTGACATCTTGCACATATCAAACGATGCGCAAGGTTTCAAGGACAGCCACAGAGAAATTCATCATCATTCTCTTTCTATAGAGAGAACTAATCATAACCTACATGAAACCAACATCTTAGATCTTAGTATTTCAAAAAACAGGAGAGAAATTACCTATAGTCTCTTCAATAAGACGATGGTCACAATTTTAATGTTATCAAGTACCCTAACTACATGTACGTCAAACATTCCTGAGCACATAGCCATTGATACCTTTGTCGCAGAAATAATAGGAATTAGCAGGACTTGTAGAAAATATGAAGTATTTAGTAGTGGAATTACGGAGTTATGTATGGTATGTGTTAGCAATAGGTGGACTCCAATTATGGTCGTTAGGACATTGTGTTATGCTCTAATTTGTAGACAATTCATAATGAGAGAATACGGTTTTGGTAGCGCTATTCATTTTCTGCTTGTACGCCTTATAAGAGCTCGGCTGCTTGCAGTGCAGGTGGATATTTGAATCCAGATAGGCGGGATCGCTTTCAAAAATAATCGATGGTGACTATGCATGGAGTAGAATATAAGGCGCTAGTGATTCATCCTTATTCATTGTACCACTCATGTCATTCTTCATCATATTTGGTATCACGGTATACACCCTCTCGCTCTTCCTTGCCCTTCTTTATAGCTTAGATAAGTTTTGAAGTCTCCTTGGGAACTACAGATGAAAGAGTTCCAGACCCGGCGGCGCCAGGGAGACTACGGAGACTACACCTCCGGTCTAGTTCAAGCCCCGAAATCCGTGTGTGAAAATTTAGTAGGTATTCATGCTCTTTTAGATCTCCCTAGTAGATCCTATTTTCCTCAACTGATACTTGACAGTCGTTTCAAGTCTTTCGCTAACACGTATATTTTATCTTTTCAATATATATCATTGTGATCAGCGTCCTCTGAAGATTCTTCTAATAATAGGGCCTCAAAATTGATTCTGAAGAGATACTGAAGAGATATGGACTTTCACCGTTCCCTGTCGCAGTTGCGGGAGCTCTAGATCACAGAGATTTTTCGTGCGAATTTTGGGCCTTAAAATAGATACAAAAAGACCTATTCCTCTCAGGCGGGCGCATCGATATCTAATAGCCTTCGCACTATTGACTGTTCCCTTCCTAATACTAAAGTCACTCTCCCATTTTCTGTCGATTTCTGTGCGATTGCAAACTTTGTATTTCTCTTCGTCGAGCCAAATCAATCATCTTTGCTTTTTTTTTAAACTGCCGATTTTGGTTGCAGTGCGAAAGAGAGTCCTTACAGCGAACCTTTTTATGTGGGGATGATTAGGTTACAGACAGGTTACAGACCAATATTATCTTTGTTAATGAGAAGAATGTTCATAACGTTTTTGATGTTGTTTTAATTTTGCACAACAAAGGTGCAAAAGGTGATTGGATTTGAGAGCAGTCTCACTTTGTATAAGGGAATATGTCTGATTCCAAGAGGTATTGGCATTCTGGTATCCTTCTCTAGTTGGAAGTTCCATCAAAAAAGTAGTAGTATGTATAAATTAGTTTCCTAGAACGTTACGTAAATAGGGAATAGCTCAAGGAATATGCATGCTTGTCCAGCTAATTTCACGAGTTTGCTGAACGCATATTAACGAAATACGCTAAGAATTCTCGTTAACGGAAGTGTCTCACCATAGGATCGATTTTGAGATTTTTATGCAAGAAAAATCTGTAGGCGACACTGATCACAGTGATGCACTTCTTAACTTGAGAGATTGCCAAGAAACCCTAACCAAATCTTTTTATTTTTGGAGAGATCGAGGTGTCCACATTAGAACGGCTACCACGTAGGTGAAAAGGAAATGCGGTTTCAACACGTTCAACGCCAGCGATCGACGATATGATGTCGGTGATGTGTTAGTTGTTCCTTGCCCCGCAAGGATCCGACATCACACATGGCTGAACACAAATCTCCAGTTTAGCCGATATCAGCACTAAAGCTTATTATACAAGCGTACACTACATGATCCCATCAAATTAGGATGATGAGTATGGAGAACTGATGGTGTAGATTGCAACAGCACCATTGGGCGCATGTACCGGTCGTTGGCTGGTACTGCTGCAAGAAATGACTAATTGGTGTTGTTGGTAATGGATAGTGAGAGGTGACAGGCAAGAAAAAAAATTAGCACTTGTGGCAAATATTGCCGTTCTTTTGACTAGTAACTACGCCTAAACAAACTTTATAATAAATGTCCAGGCGGATTTGTTTCTAGTCTACCACTTGTCTCTTGCAGGCAAATACGAGAAACTTCGGTACAGTCTGGTAGCTCAAGAAGCCTAGCAGCTTCGTTCAGCAACATTAGGCTATGTTCGCCTCATTTTCTAGGGTGTGGGTCACGATGAGCTGAAATGGGCCTGTCATGCTTATGTGGTTGGTCCCTTCTTTGATCTTTAACTTCGACCTGTCTTGAGTTTCCATTTCTCCCCTTATTGGCGCAGAGTGTGGCTGAGAAGAGAGGAGAAGTGCAAGACAGAAGAAGCTCTATTTGTTATTCGTTTTTTGTTTGTGCTCACTACAAAGAGAGTCAAAAGAAACTGTTTAACGCTGCTGTAGTTATACGATAATGTTGCTTCCCATGGAGAGGTGAATAATTATTTCATGGAAGCATTGTATTATATTATTTCGACTGTTTTTCTCAATAAGTATGTTTTCTGCATGATGGTGGAAGGAAGAAACCGCAACGTGTTTCATCTACAGTAGCTAGTAATAGTGAAGTAATGTATGTAAATACTAATGATCACTTCTCAAATATTAATAAAGATGTTATCCATTTCTTTTTAAGCATGAGAGTAGCTGCATGGGCGAGCCTAGGGAGAGAAACATAGATGTTTTTCACTTCATAAGAGAACTTACTATGCTTTTCAGGATGACGAGTGCTAATTGCGCTTTAACTGGCTGTTAACCAGCAGCTACAAAGCCGCCAGTTTAGCAAATCGCCAGGCACTTCCATTTCAAGATGGCTGGAGTGCGCACAGAGAACGTGCGGATATCATAGACGCAGGCAAATGTACATCTCTGTTATTAAAAGGTCCTCGAGAGTACTTTTGTCTTCACGGTTGAACATGCATGTGAGAAGAGTCGTGATATGGTTCTGCGCTAAGCAAATGCTCATCCAACTGTACATTGTGACTCCAAATCTAGGGCCGTAGTAATTGCAGTAACTGCCTGTTAACCAGCAAATTGAACCGACGGTTATACATTTCATAACTCGAAACTGTTGTGAGCTCAACATAATATGAAGAACCAAAATAACAATTCAATCTCAATAACCGTGATATAACCAGCAGGTATTGTTCTTCATTTTGATGTTTCGTGGAATTCCTTCTGTTGAAGTAGTGTATCAGCTCTTGAATGAGTCCTATCTCATCTTGCATTGAAAAAAAAAAACAAGCGTAAGATTGAAATGAAGCTCAGCATATTGAACTGAATCACATGGTTCGAAGCACTGATTTACGTATGTAAATGTGGCTTCCCCTTTTCTGAGAAGAACGATCTTTTCCCCTTGTCTGTACTGTTCAAATTGAAAAATTCTGTTGTATGTACTCATTCGGATGGACATTGCAAAACGGGTTTCTTGATATTCGTTCATGGAGGGTCGAAAAACATCCGCGTAAACTATGTTGTGGAAGAAGTTCTGTACATCGGTAATGTTTGATTCCTTCCACTGGTAAAAATGAAATTACTTGTAATTGTTATGACATTGGTATTTCGACTTTTTTCTCGCTATGTAATTTCATTGAATGTGTTCCCCAAAATAACATCGGGTTGATAAATTTTTATCCGGCGTGAAGTTCTTTGTGCATGCAAGCTCAATGATATTTGATGAAGTTCATTCTTCAGTATCTAGGCGGTAAGAACTGTTGCCTTGTCTGGCATCTCGTGTGTTACCACTTCTGGAGTGTATGAGAAGGGATACGATAATCAAAAGAGAAATTCTGTAACTCTTGCCGGGTGGTGCAATCGTGGAATATAGTTTAGAGAGGGGTCAACCATCTTTGCAAGAATAGTAAGAAAAAGGGCAGTAGAGGTACTCTAGTTCGATGTCTCCGTGAAATCATCATAGTGAATTTGTCAAATCCATTCGAAATGAAACTACCCGTGTCAGACGTGGACATCAGCCAGTGGAGTAGGTGTAGATCAGATTATCAAGATTGCGATGTGATAAACGGCTTTTCCAGTGGAAAATGAAACGAGTGGCACGAGAGAAAACATGGATCAAGCCAATAGGGAAAGATCTGAAGGCAGTGCATTACGTCATCACAACACAACAAGAATGGAAGCGTGTCGTGCAGGCGATTCGTGCCAAGTAGTACAGCTAGCGGTGTACTGATTGAGAAGAGGACATTGTTCTGTATGGTAGCATGAGATAGGTGAGTGAGTGTTTCTTTAATCCTATTTCGTAGTAATCCTCGGCCAGTTACACATCCCTTATCATCAGTTTAACCGCCTTTTTGGAGAAATTCTACGTTGCTCAGTCATTTTCCTTTTTTGCTTTGCGATTCACTACGTTTTTCATTACATTACTTCCATCGAATGTTCAACAGGTCAAGAAAAATGTACCTACACAATTTGAACATTCGGTTTTTGGATGCGGAATCCTCTTTGTTTATTTCACAAGTCGCGATTCGATATGAATTAGAGAAATGTCAGTGCATTCCGATTCTGTACAAAACCTCAAAGACCATATGCATCGTTAAGCGAATAATTGGTTTTGATTTGATGTGACCATGTCCTTGATACTTCGGTTTCACATTTCTCTCATTCGTTTGAATGCACCAAAGGACAGAACAGGTCACCTAACACTGGCACCATGAATGAAAATCCAAATTTTACCGGCAACAATGTGAGCAACGTACATAATAACTCGCAATAGCTAGATGATATCAGGTGCGCCCTCAATAGTTGGTCGACGCGCTAATCGCTGGAGTGGATGGAGCTGCCGTATATCTTGACGAAATCACTGGCGGAATCGTCAACGAACACATTGCAGTTTCGGAGCCGTATTCTAAAGAATCCACGATCACGGATTCCATGAGCGTCCGGAAAAATGCGCCTTTCTGTACACTGGAATTAATTACTTTGGATTCGTCATCAACGTAGAAGGAAACTGTGTCAGTCCCCGCGAAGATCGAGACAACATATTATAGTGAAGATCACATAATCTTGGTGCTTGTTTTGTCACGAATGATTCTCTATCAACTTTGTTCAGTTCATGAGTGATGCTCTACACTCTGAGCTAGCGAGAGAGGAATGATTGCCCCCAGACAACTTCTTACAAGGTTGAGAACTGTCTCCACGATCAACCAATCTGAAAGTCTGTGATTTTTTTTCATGTATTTAGCGACGTTTACGATTTCTCCGTGATGTATGGCACACTGATTTTTTGGTGTATGAGATAAAATATAAATAAATAAATAAAATAGTAGAATGTGACGCCAGAGGGAAGGAGATTAAATACAACCGTCGAAATGGTGCACGTCGTCGCCATTTCGAAGTCAATGACACTGTCCTGTCACAGTGAAGGACTATCGCGGTCAGGAGGCAAGTTGGGACTCCCGGCATCATCATACGAGGGGCCAGAAATGCAACGTAAATACCAATTTCGTTGTGGAGGTTTGCCGTGGAACCACTACGTCTATCAGCCAAGGCCTCGACTCAGCACTTCTGTAGTCATCCAACTGTTGAAAATGGTTGACGTGCCTCTCTCCCATGCCAAGGCGAACATCAACGACTCGGCTTTGACTGGTCTCAACGTAGCCATCTCTCCAACGCTCTTCACGCCAATGCCGAGCTCCAGATCGTCTCATTGTCAACTCAACGAAGAAGACACACTCAGATAATAAAAAGCGATGTGCTGTAGTGCCTGTTTGTTATGTGTTCGATGTGATTTCGAATGTTTAATCTACTGCTAATCTGATCTACTCTGGAAAGTTCCGGGACTTCATATCTCTGTATTACACGTATCACACATATTTTTATGAACGCTGCCACTGGCGTTATATTTCAATTCGATTTGAGGCAATGATGAACTGTCAATATCCTTCCAGTCAAAATAGGAGCAGCTCGCTCAGCGTTTTCTCATTAGCAACACCTCAGTGTAACATTTAAGTCATATATTATACCAGTTCGAATAAGTGTGTATGATTCCTGTATAATGTGTTCAATGTTACATTACTTTGTATATTCACGTGCTATAGTGGAAGTGCACAGATGTCCTTGCTGGCTCAAATAGCGAAAATGCCACTGTCTTTTCAAAATATTCGCGTAAGTAACTTTGGTGCAACCTTCAGTTACCTTCACTGATTAATTATTATGAAAGTTGGCAAAATAAGAACAGCTGTATGGCAAACAACACCGTTAATTACTGTAGTTAGGAAATAAAAACGTTTGAAGATGAATGGTGTACAAGCATGTGGAAACTGGTAAGGCAACTAATCAGGAGAAGGTGGGGTGTGAAGAAGGGCAAGGGGGAGGTAGGGAGTATATATATCGGATGTCAAGTGAGGAATACGCTATATCGGGGCTCCCAATACCAACACAGTAGGTCCGTCAACCTCGCCGATCTCCACAGTATCATCCTCCGGAAGAGAGAGCCCGATGCTAGCTGGTTCCGAGGACAGGGAACGGATTATAACGGATATAAAGGAAGGAAGTAGTCGGCGGTAATCAATCCCCTCTAAGGGATGCGCCACGCATTCGACTTCATCTGAACATCGTAGAGGCACTGAGTGCGTATGTACTCTATAAAGTGACTTGCGGTGGGGGAGGGGG
>JARK01001347.1:969743-991989 GCA_000688135.1 Ancylostoma ceylanicum | reverse complement strand
CCCCGCGGCTCATCCCTGGAGGGCTAGCCGGGTGGAACGTCAGATAGCTAACGTACTAGAAAAAACGCGTTGCTTTCGCGCAATTTGGAGAGGAGCCATGCATTTTTTTGCGAATTTTCCGCACAAAAACCGCTATCGCTCTGAAGGCCCGCCGAGGATTCCTCTGCCTCAAATGCGTGGGAGGCCCGCAGCTTTAATACGCCATAGAAGACAGAGTTCTGTTTATGAAACTCGGTCTTCCACTGCACTTTTCATCCATTGTCCCAGAAAAAAAAGGCAAAGGCTTTTCACAGCAACAACAATGCCTTCCCACGCTCGCTTGAAGTTAGCCTGGAGCGATAACAAGAGAGCTGGTATAGGCGAAAATACTGGCAAGTTTCAAGGGGAATTTAGGCTTTCATCGCGGAAGTGACATGCCTAGGAAGGCCTAAGGCCCCCTTGTCCTACTTTGGCCCCATTTCATCCCCCAGTCCGCCAACGCGATGCACTACTAGGGATATGTGAAATTCCTAGCGAAATTTAGGCCTTAATCAGGATGTGACAGGCCTAGGAAGGCCTATTTGTCCACCCTTGCCTGGCTTGTCCAAATTTGGAAGGGGGATGGGGAGAAAAGGACAAATTTATACTACAGTCCGCCACCGCCATGCATTACTAGGGATCTGTGAAATTACCAGCAAGATTTAGACTTTCTGCAGGAAGTGACGGGCCTAGGAAGGCCTAAGGCCCCTTGTCCTCCTTTGGCACCATTTCATCCCCTAGTCCGCCACCGCGATGCACTACTAGGGATCCACGATCCCGAAAAACAAACACGAAAGCATCCCGGCTTTTCCTATTAGCATTTAAATAAGCCTTAACAAAACCCGGGCTGATGGATGAGGTCACCACCGGGAAAATAGCGCTATACACAGGCTATACGATCACAGACCAGAATTTCTTCATAACATGAGCTTTGTTAGTATAAGGAACGCTGGCCTCCTCCAGGCAAGGCATGGAGCAATTTCTAATCCTCCCCTGTCATTATAGCTGTTCCATACTGAGCCAATAACCAAGACACGGCTCATATGACCACTCGTGAGGCTGCTTCGCCCTCGGAGTTACCAGATATCCCTCACTCCATTCAGCAGCTCGCGCCAAGTGACTGAAAACACGTGAATGAGTGAGTCTGGATGGCTGTCTGTGTGTGTATGTATAGACGGGTAGGCGCGTGAGTCCTATTAGCCGTGAATGGCAGGCATTCACCACAGCACAGCACTACACCCGACTCTACCTAATTTTTCGCCTACGACCATTCGAAAAACAAAACAAATGGCTCGCAGTATAGTATTGCCCACTGGCTCCCTCGCCAACCCACGCCAACGCGCAAAACCCCTCGCGAATCTTCTCCGGATCATTCCAGGAAGGAAAAGCTGTGGGAGGCGACGACGCGGATGGGGGGAGGGGGCTTTGAGGGTAACAAAATTACCCACGAACACAGGGGCATGGCGCGCACGCACGCGACGCACTTAAGCATGTCATTGAAAATGATGTCATAACAAATTCACGAACGGCTGGGAGCCAGGAATAGCTGCGTTAAGGCCAAGGCGGGTTTTTTCCCGCTGTCGGCTCACGTATGATTTGCATTTTCCACGTCATTTTCATCTTTTGATTGGCAGGGGGATACGGTGGCCCCTGGGGACACTAATTCATTGACACTAACAGCCAGAGAAACGTGCAGCGCTCGCATTTCCTCGGGAAAAAACCATGCCATATTTGAGGGACGTACTATGTGCCATATAACTTGCCGAAAAAAGAATATAAAGGCATTTTCACCTGTTCACATTTCACACAGCGACCTTAGTGATCCTATCCTCACATCTGCATAGGTTTCTAATCAAGCTCAAGGCATTTCTGAAGCTGGACTCAGAAAACTATACAAAAGCGCGCTCTTTTGCTAATATCCTGCTCGAATCGTCCTAGGTTGCAGCAAAGTTCATATAATCTCCATAAAACCTACTACTAGAGCACACAAGACCTTAGGTACGTACCCACGGACGAAATCACCTATTTGACGCGCTTTTTTCGACGTCCCCCCAGAAATTCCACAAATCCACGCAATTCCTCCCTCTTTTGGCGGAGTTACACCACCATTAGGAGAGCGGAGCTGCAGGCGAACTCAGCATGGATGTGAAAAACGGGAAATTTTCCGGCGTTCGCCTCGCTAATGAGGCGTACAAGCGAGTTGCAGAATATTGCTGGGAAAAACGCAGCGCGTTGGCGTAATATTGCGTACCAAACCATATAATTGACGTCACAAGTTTTACCCCAAACCAACGTCGAAAATAGCAGGATATGGGGGCAGATGACTATTTCTGGCCTAGATTGCTCTCACTGAATTTAAAGCTGAGAAGTTCTAGTGGAATCAATCCTCAAGGTAATGTGATCTACCTGATGACTTACCTAGGAATTGAGGGTTTATACTTGAAAGCCTTTTAGGTAATGGGAACCCCAAGTAATATGAAAATTGAGAAATGCATTTTAATAGTGAAAAGCTTCTAAAAGAATGACTACAGGATTCCTGGGCCAGGATGCATCATTGAAATTACCCAGGGTAAACGGGTAAACGCCCATATCAAACATGAGTAAATTTGTGCGGTGTCGACGCGCTTACCCTGGGTAATCTCAATGACACATGCGGCCCATGGAGAGGTGTTAAGCAGTCTTGAATGGACGAGTTTTCCGAGCTAAATCTAGTACATTTTGCTCCCGAGCCATTTTTTCTCGTCATATGGTTAGTTTTTACCTGTAAGTTTACCTTACTTCGAGCTAACAGAGGACGCAAGCATAGCAGAGATTATCCAAACGGTAAACGGGTCATTATCTCTCGTGTTTACCCGTTAACGCGGCGTCAACACGTTTACCCTGGGTAATCCCAGTGGTGTGTCCAGGTCCAGTGCACGGATGCATCATTGGAGTAGCGGGTACTCATGGGTACGATTACCCACGGGTAACAGCTAGTTGTAGACAACATCATGTATGGGTGAACATGATAGGTGTCAGGTGAAGGGTAAGTTTGGGTGGGTTAGTTCGTTGACCAAAGGCCGCATGCATCATTGAGATTACCCAGGGTAAACATGTTAGTGGCACATAATTTACCCATTGATAACATAGTCGTCAACATGTTTACCCTGGGTAATCTCAGTGATGCGTCCAGCCCCATGAGGAATCTCAATGGTGAATTCATGCCCAGGAGAGTTACTACCTTCCCGGATACATTCGGGAACCCTTACCCATTCCTACTAGGCACAGGGGGACAAGATGGAACTACCCACTTGATGCCCTCTGGAATCTTCCAGAAAAAGATTCCCCTAGAAAATTCTTAGTTTCCCCTGTAGAAGAAATCAGCTGTCCAAACTCTCCCTGGCTGAGTCGCTCAAAATAGCATCATTTCTTGGACTTTTATTTTTCTTATTTCCCCTGTCTCATTCGCTTATTCATATATGCTAAATGTCAATTGTCGAAAGTCAAGGGGGCAAATTTGACTTTTGCCGGCCGCAAAGAACGCTTCTTTCGGCAAACATGCATCACGTCATCGCCGATGTCGTTTCTGAATGTCACCAACAGTGCATTTGCAAACAAGCTCAAGTCACCCTCTGGAAATTTGCGTCTCCTCGGGGAATTTCCGTTCCCTATTAGCGATCCCCGGAGGCTGCCGCCGTGCACGCATAGCGGCTGGGGTGAAAAAAAGTAGCCTAATCAAATGTCCACACAGCGTATAGAGTAGCATCACTGCTGCAGCACATAGCACAGCTCATCTCGCACTCATCTCAGCGTTCAGCTCACCTGGGAAGGATACCAGATATCCGTGGCGTTTCAAAATGATATATATTTCATAATATGAAGTCTACGGCGCTGATCTCAAATCCGTTGTCCATTTCTGCTAAACCCGAATGCGGACGAAGTTATGAACGTTCTTTAAAATAATGCGCGGTTCGTCGAAGAGTAAATCTGTACCTTTAGTCATGCATTTTTCTCTGAAATTATGCAGGGTTTCCGGTTTCATTTAGGATGCAAGTAATCAAATCTGTATCCATTTCGCACGGCAGCGCCAATTTTATAGGGTTCCAGCATTTGGATGTAAAAACCGTATCTAAGCGCTGTACAGGCAAACATTCATAACTTTTTTCGCAATTTCGTTCAGCAAAAACGGAGAACGGTTCCGAGATTGGCATCATCGACTTTATAGAATGAGACATATCCCGTTTGGAAATGCCATGGACATCTGGTATCCTTCCGTTGTCAGCACCTTTACTGCCATATTTGGTCGCTGCTGCATGAGCCTTAGTCTTTCTCGTGGTCGCCGGCCTAGCTAAACATCAACATCAAAGCCGAGCTGGGCGGCGGCTATTTGCACAGCTCATAACCGTTGGCCAGGTGTGTATTTGCAACTGAATGTGGAACAGCTGGCGTCGCATGACCCAAAAACGGAAGAACGGAAAGGCAAAGCGAGGAAAAAACCACCGGAAACCAGCAAAAACACCAACCTGGTCGTTGTTCGATCCGAAATGATTATCAAGGTAGTTGCGTAACTTCTGCTCTTGGCTAACTACGTCAGGGAAATCGATGAAGAAACGCGAGCACATATACCTGAAAATCAGGGAATCAGGTGGAAATTTTCTCAAAAATCGGGAAAAAAATTGCTACTCTATATTGTCCGCAGTAGTCACTTCGCAACAACTCCCTAGATGGCTTTGTTTACAGCGCATAAACAGGAAGTGACAAATGTCGCGCATTAAGCTCCGCCCGCTCCAATTTGTCCCAGTTGTCCTATTCCCCAAAATTCCTTGTTTATGCTGTGGAAAATTCGAGTTATTCACCAACGATGCACAAAAACAACAAATGGAGTGCTTTTCGGGTGTGGAGCCCTATACTCGGAGAAGGGGCGTGGCCAAGCTCTGTGGTTGGTCAATTCACGCCACTGACCAATCGCGGGTGCGGGTCTTCACTGCCAACACGTCCCCACTCACATTCTAATTTTGTGTGTACTGTATGGTGAAATCGTGCAGAATGAGTAGGAAGAGTCGAAAGTGGAAGGCGGGACAGGGCTTGAGTGGACCAATCGCGTAGACGTGACACGCCCCTTTTTGCCTCATAATGACCCACACCTGCCAATCGCACAACTCGACGCTGCCACATTTTCAGGTATAACGCGCCAAATCGTGTTTTTCCATTTTGTGCGAATCTAACAACCCTGCCGCGGCCAAGTGGGCGGGGCAAGTGCACATTGCGGCATGGTCGTTGCGCGGCTTAGTGAAATCAGACTTATCTATGGGTAAATGTTCATCTTTTTTGGGATACTCCTCCTACATAGCAAAAGGAACTAAAATATTACATATAAGGGAGAAAGTAAGACCTAATCAATAGTTTTTAAAGCGCATTCCCCCTACATAGCGAAAAAAAGAACCTGGTAATTTTATATTTCCGTAATTACACAAGCTGGCGAACAATTTGGCAAATAGCCTTGCCAACTAATAATTGCACGTATAGCTGTCCTCAGAGAAAGTGCAACGCTGAGAATATGACACCCTAATTTCCTGTTGAGCCCCTGAAAAACCGCGCCGCAGCCGCTGATATCGTCGGTGTCATGCCAATTAGACTGTGGTACACCGCGTCGCACATGTCTCATCTATCATCGCATATGAATGTGGCTCAATTAATTCCGGCAAACACATCAAATTCACCGCTGACAACTCCGACACAAATGCATACACACTCGTAAATATCGCCATATGGCACAATAGAATAGATGGGTATTGATCGATAGCGACATACCTCTCAAGTTGCCTGCATTTCGATGGTCGAGCTGCTTTATAACCTCTGGTAAGTAGGTGACAATATTTAAGTAGTCCACCACCTCGAATCTCCTCAGGTCGACGGGTGTCGATCAGCCTTTCATGCAAATGTGACATCGCCTGAAAAGAAGGAAGTGTGAGTAGCGCGCTCCACTGCGAATGCGCGACCCATCGCTAACTGGCGCTAAAAATCGTGATTTCAAATATTGTGGTGAGATCTTTCCTGTTTCAAGGGGTGTGGAGCCTTATACCTCGAAAAGGCTGTGTTGCTCGAACAATTTATTAGATACATTCGATTTTGTGAAAAGCGCGCTCCAATGTCACTGTGCGACCCATCGCTAATTGGCGCCAAAATCGTGATTTCAAATGTTGTGATGAGATTTTGCCTGTTTAAAGGGGTGTGGAGCGTTATACTTCGGAAAAGCTAGTGTGTTGCTCAAATAATTTATTGGATACATTCAATATTCGAATATTCGACTTCGAATAAATCGACAAATTGACATATTTAGGAACGGAAGAATCCCACACCTTCAGGTGAACGAATTTAGGGGGTGTGTACCCTTGTATTCTTAGAATGCTGGATTTTTTGAATTGATTTTTAAAGTGTTGCTCAAATCGCGATTGAATTTATTCGATTTTTATTTGTCCAACGCCTGAGCGCTACCCAGCTCTACGATTGGCCGCTCGCGTGCGCTGACCAATCACAGAGCTTGGTGGCGCCGCCCACTCCAGGTACAATGCTCCATACCTCGTTTTGAGCTTTTCTTGAACTGAGGCGAGGCGAAATTCAAATATGTCTATCGGCTTCCATAGCTGGCTACATTGCATGGGGTAAGACAACTAATTTGGACTAAGGCGGATAGAGACGCAGAGGAAATTATCAAGGATTTGACGTCCGCAAAGCAACGTAATTGCATCAAAACTAATTTTTCCATGTGAGTGCGATTTTTCACCAAATCACAAGTCCGCAAATACAGAATTAACCAGCAAACAGCGAAAATAGCCAGATTCAATTATTCAAAAACTAATCAATTTTCTGCTAATGATATTTTTCCAGAAAAAAAATGGAACAAACCTGATGTACGTCACCAAACATGCTCTCGATATATACTTTAGCGTCGGGAGCGTTGAAGTCGTCGAGTAGGGGATCGAGCGTGATTTGGAACGAATCGACGGAGAACTCAAACTGACGTCGCATTTTGTCGACAAACTTCAATTCAATACACCGCCCGAAGTCGTTGTGTAACGAGAAAAGCGACCAACGATCGTCATCACCGGACACCTAGAAATGTACGAGTTTCCGCGGCGCTGGTCTTGTTCGAGGTCCCGCAGCGATTGCAGGAGGTTACGGCATCAAAGAGTGTGGCTATAAATCTTACCTTGACCATTTTTCCAATATATACATCTTTCAGGGTGTCAGCATTGATTTTTGTTTTATTCGCTGATGGCATCATATCCATGATCGTGTCAAAGACAGCTTCACGAACCTGAACATACACCGTATTTCTACAGTATCCTTCATTACCGTATTAAAGTAAACGCTAAGATGGGCGGAACAGCTGGCAAAATGCCTACGGAAGCAATAGTAATTACAGTTTTTGCGATTACTTTCACATGAACGGCGCATCCCCCACCCCTGAATTTTCGCATTACGACACGCCAAATTACAGCCCTAGCCAGACACCTATCATTTACAGGCGGCGCGTCTGCAATAAAAAGCAGCCAGCAAATTTTCGAAGAAGAAAGTAGAGTAAAGTTCCTTGTTTTACCGAGTCTCGAGAAAAGCTGCTCCACTTATAATATCTGACCCATGGCTAAAACGCACGCGCGAGGCAACTCGTACATACCTTGTCGAAGCTGTCCGAGTTCTCCACGTCCATGGGGAAAATGAGATCAAGATCTGCGTACGAGAAGTCGTCAGCGGACGCAACATGCGACGCGGCGCCACCATTGAGCTTCACCGACTTGGGCGGCATGCCGGCTTGCCTGAAACATCGTATCGATCAATAAGTCGATAGCTATCGTTTTAACTAGTGCCAGTAGCATATCCTTGGTTATCCCTAGAGCTGCCGGGAATGTATGGAGGCATTCGCTGCCGACCTAACCTAATTATGAATCACGCACAACGTGTTATTATATTGCCTTGTGCGGCGTTTTAGCAGTATCGATTTTTTTGGCTGCGTATGGCGCGAAATTTGAAAAAGAATTATAATAGTTTGGCTAATCTTTTTTGTTTTGCATCGCGTACATCCGTCGATTTGTTTATTTTCAACGATGAACTGATGAACATATGGCGTTTTGGTCCGCCGCACGGATGACTGATGTGCATAAACGTAAATATACACTTTTCGACGCTGTCCGCCGCGTCGCATCTGTTGTCACGTGCCGCGTCGTGGTCCGTAATTGCAGATGCGTCAACATGCTCGCATTGGCCCTTCGTAAACAGCTACCACCAGCTGAACTTTAACTGGCTAGAGCTCCTGGAAGGCGTTCGAGAAATCCAATGACCTAACGCCGCCGTCCGCATTAATCAGCTGACGAAGCATGAACCATCGACGTAGTAGACCAATGAGCACATGGTTATCTCACCCCACCAAAACAGCACCTCAATATCTCGCACGAACGAAACGACACGCCAGTTGACGACGAACGTTGAGCGTCATCGAAAGTGACGGATGCCCCGTTTAATTTCGCCCCACATCCCGCCAGGAAGTCGTCGCTTCATCAATGGCTTGCATAGCCGCGTGACGAATAAGGAACGAAGCGCCGACGCCGACGTATGCGATTCTTTGCAGCTATGCGTTCGGCCCTCAATAATGTATTAAGCCGCAGCTATCGCGCCCACGGCCGCCAGCTTTGAAGGACGCGTGGTTCACACGTGACCAGCGGAGCTTCTCGAAAATTCTACCCCTAGGGCCTAAAACACAGGTATTTTATTGCGAAAATTTGCAGCCACAAAATACTTTACTACTGGATTTTCGATCTTCGAGGCTTGGGGGCGGAGCCTATCGCGATAAGCTCCGCCCCCATAACGTTCACCAAAAAGACTCCTATGGTGGTTCAAAACAGTGTTACCCAGGAGGAAAATAAAAAAAGTCAACCTACATACAATCCGTCTCGAAAGGATTAACGGATTCCGTGACTGCGGAATCGTGGCGGGACCTCGACGAGGGGTGCGGATAAAGCATGCCCCAAGTGGTGCGAGAATCAAGTAGGTCCCGCCGCGATTCTGCATCCGCGGCGCTCGCTGTGGAACCGGACGCGCGATCCGTCTATTTTTTCGACAGATACTCTGCTGGGGTGAAGCTAGTCAATTTAAAAACGCTGAAATAGTCCGTAAAATTGCGTCCCAGCTGTGCATGGTCGTGGAGGGTGCTACGGACTTGGTGAATTATCGTACGCTATAAGTATACTCACTAATGCACAGAATCTACCCCAGAAGGTCCGAAACCGTCTATTTGCGCATGTTTACGGACAACTGTCACTAACAGTAAACGGCGTGACGAAACAATTACATAGGCGGAAAAAGTGTTCCAATCAACATGACGTTCCCTTAAAGAAAGTGCTCTTTAGAACGGACTTCCGAATGCTTGGATGAAAAGAGGCGCGAATTATTTCCAGAGGAAATAGATTGGCACAAAAATACGTACAAAAATATCGTCAAAATCGCAGGGAATCGTCATTGTCAACGTACGCGCGCGCGGTTGCGTCGCGATCAGACGCGCTGGCCTTCTACCAAGCCCGAAAATCGATAATGAACATCAATTTCGTGGTTTCCCATTGAATCAATTTCTAATCAGTCATTTCAGATTTTTTGGTTTTTAAAATTTTTTTAATTTTTTGAATATTACAAGTGGATGTGGTTGAGTTCCTAAAAATTCAGTTCAATATTTTCTTTTCAAAATAGAATCTTAGCCCTCAAGTGGTAACGCGACTCAATGAAACCCACGCCCGGGTATTGAATTATTAATTTTTACGTGTCCGTAAATGCACTATGGCTCGTTTCTCATGCCTCAGTGACATTTCAAACGTGACGTATGACGGCGTACTCATCATCTACGCACTCGGATTTTCTCACTCGACTGATTTCCATGAAAATAACGCCATTTTACGTGCGTCAAAACCCGTTCAATAGAGCTTTGTGACGGTTTCTCATGCATTATGGTGAGAGCGTGAGAATTTCAGAATATCCATGACAATGAAAAGAAAATGCTTTAAAGTAGAGCTGCTCTAGGAATATATAAAAATAGGCGAAAAAATTGAAATATCGTGGTAGAAGAATTGCCAGATGTGCCTACCTGAGCTTTTCCCGAACGCATGAGATTATATCGATAAGGCGAGCCGAAATTGTTGGGAAATTTCCTTTCCCATGGATTTCCACCGTCTCGTTGAGGACGGTACGAAGGCGATCAATCTGAAAATGTTTCGCATAAACACACAGTCTCAAGACCACCACTTCCCCTGAATCGTGGCAGGACCACCATGTGAGCGCGCGACCTTGGCGAGCGACCACGTGTACAGCGATTAATCACGCACGTGTTTCTCTCAGAATAACTTTTAGGTACCGAAATCGGCTGTGTTCTGCGTGCGGCGTGTGTGTGGTATGCGATGCGTGCGCGCGTGGCAGCGCGCCGGCGGCGGACCACCCACAGCGCGGCGTCCTTTTGTTTTTTGTTTAGCGCGGTGAAAAATGGACTCGGGGAATGCCCAGATTTTAACATTCTTCTTCACGTCAAGGTTGTCTGGACTTTTTTCGAAGTCTCATGGGGCGTCTGGGGGTACTTTTAAAGGACGCGAGTGTTTCTGGTGTGATTTATCTCCATCGAGGTCGCATCTTTAAAAGTATTTTTCGAAAATGACCAGGAATTGGTCCTGACTGGAATTCTAGCGTAGATGTAGGGGTTTGCACGAGATGTGTTTCCCAACAACAATAGGCGAGTCCTCTCGATGTCTGCGTCTCTGAACCCTAAAGAGTCACTCACCGCCACCACAGACCCTACCCTATCCATGCTCAGGCCTCCCGCGCCCACCAAACCCAGCTGAGGAAGGTATCATATATAGTCGCTTATAGAGCGTTAAGAGTAGGTTACTTGGGTACCCACAACTCCTAACCTAAGGTTCAATTCCTGACGTTTTACTTGTCCGCAAATGTCAGGTGATCAGAACACAGCCGCGCCCCACGGCCAAAATCTGACCCACGGCCAATCAATTGGTGACCGTAGCTGTTTGTGTACTTTCGAAAAGGACAATTGTTCTCTGTGTTGCATTATAGATTTTTTTCTGTGTATTTATCATGTGACGTTCATCACATGCCATATGGAAATTGAACGGGGAAACGTCCAGAACGCTGCACTTTCACATTCAATCAATGATTATTTGAGACTAGTTACCTAGCTCAGTGCCCTGCGCATCTAGCCGCACCAATCGAACCTTTGCGTGGGTGTTTACTCGAGTATTCCGGCTTGTCGTACCCATGCACTTTTGCCGAGGTGTGTGTGCCCCTCCTGAATGCCTCAAGGCAGACTGACTGGCACGACGGTGACGTCAGCTCGCATCACTAGCCAAGTCTACACGCGCCGCACAACTCGTACCCGGTGCGGACGTGCAGCGCGGACCGATTTGACGCCGTCGTGTCATGCTAGCCATATATGTAGTCGATTGCGTGACATCTTAACGCCGCGCTATTTGAGAAGCGGCGGCGGGGCGGCGCGGCACGTGTGAGATGCGTGGACGAGTTTTTTCTGCGGCTTCCGGCGCGCGAAAACGTCACATCACGAATGGCGGCGAGAGCTGTATACTGTAGGGAATTGTTATGTGCGATGTGCTTTATAGCATTAATCTCACGAAAGCCCGAAAATTTCCTGCATATTCTGCATAGCTATGGCGCTGTGGACGAGATGTCTTGCTCTTGCTCGCCGGCCTAGGCCTAACACGATAAATTCTAGCAGATTCTCAAGGCTAGAAGCCAAAGCCACCAGATGATGTCATAGGCCCCGCCCCAGGCCCTCTCGCCTTAGTCGCAGGCGCGGAACTGCTGCTGCTGTGGCTGCTGTTTCAGAAGAGTGGATTTGAAGAAAATACGCGACGTCATCGGCCGTCATCGCCGCCTGAGGCGATAATTAGACGTCGTCCGTTCGGCGAAACACGCCTATATGAGGTTTTTCCCCGAGCCGGAATAATATTTATAGCATTTAATGAATGCCCACATTTGTTGTGCAAAGGACCCGTGTAATTAGACGTGGCTGGAATGTTCCAGAAAAACTGCCGTCCGACGTGCACTGTCTGCAGTCGCCTACTGGCCAGTGTCTTCACGACGATCACAGATCGTCTTGAAGGTCGTCCGCGTTAGTGCGTGAGGGCGGATTTGCGCCTGGAGCAGCTGCGATCCTCGGATTTGTCCTGGGCTATGTTTATAGCCCGTTGACCGCTCGGATATACAGAGACATCCTGGGAATCCATCAGGGCACAACATCGCACAGCGCGGCGCAAAAACACAGAGAACAGCACCCCCAGGCTCAAAAGTCCACGCGCTGTTCCAGAAATTTCCAAAGCACCTTGTCTTGACGTGCTTTCAAGTGTTCGTCAAACTGTCCGCAATTGCGGGCTGTCTGACAAGAAGTACGCTGCTGGGCTGTGATTGGCCAATTCATGTGCGCGTCGCGGCTACATCTTCCAAAGGTACGAGGAGCGCTGGGGAGAAATACACAAGTTTCCTGAGCTCGGGTGGGCCTACAAATTGTAAGGGGTGGCCAACGATGCCATTTAATGCGTCAAATTAGGAGGACATTGCGGCGCGGTCGCGTCGCGGCATTCCGCAGTCACGTGCCAAACGCACAGGAAATGAATGGACAAGTTTTATAGCGTGTAAATTCCAGAAAAGAGTAATAGTCGTGGTTTAACGGCGATCATCGACCAGTGCATGGATTTAAATGACCAAAAATCATTCCCTTTCTTGGATATCCCTTCGCTTCCGTGTTTTTCATGCGCTCCACACAATTTTCGCGCTCTAAAAACACTTGCTTCCAAGGCAATTTATTAAATTTACCACTAGCAGGCAAAGAATAACAAATTTCCACGAAAACCCGAGCAAAAATTCCAAGTAAGGGGTTTTCCTAGCACTATCCATAAATTCCGTGCCCCCTCGAGCGTTGACGCCACCCGAGACCAACGATTAGAGCGCATAAGTTCAATGGGGCGCAATTACTGCTACCCTATACCGCACATACATGTTTAACACATCCAAACCTGTCCGCGAACATGTGAACACCTGTAATAAAGCACGCATCGCTAGAACATGACGCAACACGTTGAATTACTCTCGTCGTCTGAATCTAACCACCCACATGGGACCATTTTTCTCACTAATGCATCAATGCTCGATTGAAAAACAGCTTTTCTGCGTCAATTGTCTCGTCTAAATATACAAACATTCACTTGGCTTATATTGATGTGGTATACGGTAAGTGAACCTCCGCATCTAAACGTCCATAAACACACACGGAATACGTTAAGAAACGATGTCAGACACCGCTAACGACATCATAAAACATGATATGAATGGGGGTTCTTGGCCAGATGAACTTCAGCGAGAAATGGTCCCCATGCAAACGTGGTTAGACTCAGGTGACCAGAGTTGTTCAACGTGTTGCGTAGTATGCAGCTGTACACGCCATAACGTGGGCGTAGCTGGACTTTGCACGTGCTAACATGTTACTATGCACGTCAGAATACAGGTGTAATCGCATATCTCTACCGTATATCCGCTACAAATACACCTATATGCGTATATAACAAGTGGTATGCATAACGCTATATGTGTGTATGTATATATCCATATATGTATGCGCACGTATATCAAATTTCATCACGCCACATACAAAGAGCAATTGGCGTTGGCGTCGCAGAATGGCCGGCAGCTGAGCGGGCGGCCGCAGCGGTCGAGCCGAAATCCATTAAAAAACCAATGAAAATCGTCAATTCAGCGCCCATTTTCACATTGTAGAACTTGAGATTATGCACGAGAATTCGGGAACGCATCAGCGACGGCGGCGCAGAGACGTAGAGGTGTTGTGGGCACGTGCACATGCGCACATATACATAGCAACAAAGAAATTCGCATTTGAAGCGAATATGGAGAAATGCTGCCATGGTGAAATGTTGCTTGTGTGGGGGCAAAGATGCTCCAAGGCGAATATCTGCTCCAGCGCTAATCCACTCATATGGTGGTGACCCGAGAGGTTAAACATGTACATAGCAACAAAGAAATTCGCAATTGAAGCGATCATGGAGAAATGCCGCTATGGTGAAATGTTGCTTATGCGGTGACAAAGATGCTCTAGGGCGAATATCTGCTCCAGCGCTAATCCATTCACATGGTGGTGACCCAAGAGGTTACACATGTACATAGCAACAAAGAAAATCGCAATTGAAGCGGTTGTGGAGAAATGCCGCTATGGTGAAATGTTGCTTGTGTGAGGACAAAGATGCTCCAGGGTGAATATCTGCTCCAGCGCTAATCCACTCACATGGTGGTGCCTGGGGCCTAACAGAATGGCTTAACGTACCTGTTTTCGTGTGAGCTCTGTCGTGCTGGCCACATATGGTCCCTCGCTTTTCATGCTTCTCGAACTATGTGAATGAGGGGCCGCAGTGAGCTGAAAATATTGGACGTTAGACAGGTTAGCCCACCAAATCGCAACACTTTTAAAGCGACTGCGCCTATTTTCCGGTGCCCCCGGCGCGTGGGCAGGGATTTGTCGTTGGTCTAACAATGCGGAGGTATTAAACGACACGGGCCGCGAATTTTCCGAATCGCCAATTACAGTAGATAAAGGATTGAAAACAGATGAATGAAGTGCGGGACGACATGCAAGGATTGGAGGTAGGCCGATATAGATAGGCACCACAATGACACGAGCCGGCCTAGATAGGGCAAATTAAAGTATTGGTTAGGGTACGGCCCGCGGCCTCGGAAAAAAGTTGTTTGTGATATTGAATTCTGTGTTTGAACAACCAGCTGAAATACTCATGAACAATGACGAGAACAGATCACGGCCGCGGACCGGCAGTGGCATATATCCGCGGGCGCATGACACACCACGGGACATAGGGAGGGCATTGTGTCCATATAAGCACAGGATTCAAAAATTACACGGTTTTACATGGATTTCATGCCATTTGGGGAGCCCTGAGCGAGAATTCGAAAATTCGAATATTCGAAAGGGAGAGCCCTACAGCTCTGGAGAAAAGATAAAAAGAGATATAGAGCGGTCTTCTTCAACACATTTGCGAGCTTGTACTCTCGGCATGGTGCGCTGCGTGAGACACATGCGGTCCGTTAAGCACGCATTTGTGCTCAACCGGTTGTACACGCTGTCCCACGCGTAGCACCATGGTCGCGAGTGTTTTGAATATTTGATTTCTCAAGTTTCATCTAAAGTCGAGCGTCTATCCAAATTTCTATTCTAACACATAACTCGATCCAGAGTGCAAGGCCTTCAGAGAGGCCAATAGAGGGCCTTAGAGGGCCTTAGAGACCAACCCAGAGCCCAGAGAGCCAAACACTAGCATAATTCCCCAAAAAGCAAGCAAACTATAGCTGAGATGCGGATAAATCTTGCCCATAGATAGGAGACCAGGTGCTCTTCCATCAGGAAAATCCAGATTCCAAGGATTTACAGGAAAGATCTTTATAGATGCACGTTTCCAAGGTTTCATAACGTAAAAAGTCGAGAAGCATGTTAATAATGGCTTTACCAGCTGTGAAAAAGTGCCGAGTTAATAACTTAGGAGAAAATGACTAATCAAAGGCTTTCAAAGGTATGAGATGAGCTCGCTTCCTGGCAGTCAGCTGAAGAAGACAGCTGAATCCAGGAAATAGGGGAGAAACTATGGAAATAACTATAAAAACAGGTAGTAGAGGTGTTTTGGAAAAATTGCGGGGCTTTGGCTGGTTATTTTTATCCAGAAATGACAATGAATGTCCAGAGGCTGAAGGAGAACTGTCCCCAGCCTCATAGCATCCAGAAAAGGTTGCGACTATATCCAGAAATATCCACATTCGTCATGCATTAACCTATCCCATTGTCCACATATGGAAAGGACAATCTGATTGCCATATTAGGAATGGGTAAAGATCGTGGAACCGGATTAAGGAGTTTCATAAGGCGAGCACACGTCGAGTGAACAGGTTTCAGTGATAGATAGCGGGTGAGGAATAAGAAGTGTGACATAGTTATCAGCAAAAACACTGATCATTGCATCATTAGACCCCATGTTCCGGGAAGAAAACCGCCGGAAAGCGAAGAACTATGGAAAAACTGCGGGAAAAACGGAAAAGAAACGTGGAAATTGGAGAACAAGTGGTTACGTCGACGTATTCGGCGAGTAGCAGAACGAACTTTCGAAGGTTCACGCAGTGCGTAAAAAGCGGCGATAAACATAGGCGGCGCAAGAGTTTCAATGCTACCTGGGTGTGTGACAGTGACATGGCGGCGTTATCAGCCCGCAGCAGCAGCCAGAGATTCGCTTACTTACCCCTCTTGGCCATTGTGAAACGATGCGCTTCCTCGACGATTGCATCGAGCAGGCACGCCGACGGCGTAGTAACCCTTCAGAAGCACTTTGAGAATCCAGAATACAGACGAATCGCCGTGACGCTGACGACGGCGACGACGACGACGGAGACGGAGACGACGATGACGGAAGAACGACCGCTCCTTCTTCTAACGATGACGATCAATGCAGAGGCAGGCTAGCGTCCATCACGGTCGTCGCCCCGCCCTCTTCGCGTCGACGCCGCCGACGACGACGATGAAGGAGGCGTGGTGAGCCGGTGTCTGGCGCACTCCGCCACCGGCACGCTGTCCACGTAGCGCGGGCCACGCCCGCTCAGCTTCCGTGGTGCTCTCTCGTCACGGCGGCCCACCGCGCACTCCGCCCCTACATGGCCTCAAGGCACGGCTCTAGAATGATCCGAGCCGCGTCTGCGCCCTCAGGGCTCACGCGGCTCTCTCGCGCCGCGCGGCTGCTCTGCTCCGACGGCCGCAGCCGCGAGCCGAGCCCCCCACGCAACTCGACGTCACTTTTGTTGTCGGTCAAAAGTGATGTCATCTGAATGCGTGGGCGTGGCCGCTGCGGGCGATGACGTCGTTTGGCTAACGGCCAAAATTCGTCACCACAACTACCAATTAGTGTGCTGCACATGCTTCTGACATGGATGGAGATATTGTGGTGATGCCAAGGCGAAACGGCGAAAGAATGATGTGGTTGAAGGATTTGGAGCTGATGGACATTACCCAGAAGCCGGAAATGGCAGTTACAACATTACATGACTTACTACGATACTCTAATATATATTATTCTGCACAAAAATGCCTAAAGAATCCGGTGATGAAGATCACTTTTATTTATTCTCCGATTTGATAAGCTTATCACCTCTTGAATTGGAAAAAATTCGATTTTCTTTTCTAAATTTTGCCGATGTAGTCATATAATACGTTCCAAATAATATATAATTAAAAAATAGCAGAGTCCTAATTCTCACAGTTTTCGCCTAATTGCTTTGCTAGAAGGATAGAAATACGTATTATACATATCATAACCTACCGTTACCACATTTATCCCCTCTGGGAAACAGCAATATACCGTAATACATAGTAGTGTATAATATAGTATAGTAATAACATAATATGTAGTAATGTAATAGTAGTTTAAAATATATCTTGAAAACAACCTTAGTACAACTGTACTAAAGCAGCCATGGCAGTAGTTCATACTTTGGCAGTCGAACTTCGACAAAGGTAGTCCTTTATATTTATTTTAGTAAAAGAATATATTTAGTATATAAAATATGATATTATATAGTAATGGATCTGCAATAAAGATCAAAAGATCAACACCTATGTGTAACACTTTCAGTTGTGTGCATGATATGTCATGTAGTAACATATAATATATAACAATACCTACCAAAAACATACTGTATAGTACACGGCATCGGCATATAATATGTAATATTTAGTATACTATATATAATAAGTATAATGGCTAATACACATACAATTCCCATGAAACATGTAGTAACATATAATATAATACATACTAAGGAATATATTGAGCATAATACACGGCGTATATAGTATGTAATATATAGTAAGAGTAGTAGTAAAATTTATTACGTAATCTATAACATATAATAATATATAATAGGTAACATAAGTAGTAGTAAAATATATGACGTAATCTATAGTATATAATAATGTATGATATAGAATACATGGTAGTAGTGGTAAAATAGATCACGTGATCTATATCATTCAATAATATACATATAGCACGCAACATATAGTAGTAGTAGCAAAATATATTACGTAATCTATAGTATATAATACTTAACATATAATATGTATAATAGCTAATACACACAATACCCATAATATATGCAGTAACTACACATGTAGTAAATGATTAGTATGCGATATTGCCACCAAAACGGTATCCTACTACAATAGAACCATCTACGAGTACCTTACTATTGCTATATATGTAGTAGCAATACAAATCTACAAAAATACACATCTGCACAGTAATCCTCTCACCATTTTTTCAGCATTCGCTCACATCACTTTTCTATTTCTAACTTGTCATTTAATAATGTCATTCATTCTACTATTATATAATAACATAAGCAGATAATAAAGATATGAACAATCTAATAAATGATCTGTAGAAGCTGTTCAAAAAAGTAGGAGCCTTTGAGCCATAGAGGAGTCCAGGGCTGCTCCAGGGGGGGGGGATAATTTCAGGAAACATCCAGGAAAACGAGCTGAAGGTGGAGGAAACTCCAAAAGCGCTGTTTCTTTCCATTTTTCTTGAATTGCACGTGCCAATATGTACGTTCCCTGCCTATTTCCGTGCAGATTTTTACAATTTCAAACTTTCCTGGAGAATTCCCGACTATCTCTGTTTACTAGTACAATCCGTTTACTTGCTCTACGACTATGAACTATGGGATTGCCATTATTACCTTGGCTCTTGACGTCATTCCCCATTACCTGTGATAGCTTACCTAACGCAGCCACGTCACTGTCGTTATTCTTAGCCTATAAATGGATTTCAGCAGTAAAAAAAACCCCATCTGAGTGGAAGAAAATTGCCACGTAGGTCCCGCAACGACTTCTCCGCGCATAGTAGGCTCGTGTGTTTATTTAATGAGGTAAAGGACTACTACGTCAGGCGGCGCCACTAGCATGCGCTGTGTTAGGCGATAAGCGTAATTACTAGGGCTCGACTCGGCTAAAATTAGCCTCAAAAGTGCTATTCCTGCTCGGCGGCGGCGCTGCGGCTCGCTCAGCAGCTTTCCACAGAATGTTCTGGAATGCGCTTTGCCAATCCGGCAATTGGCCGGCTGGCTGGCTTGCTGGCCGTGCATGACTTGTGCACGAATGATGTCATAGCGAGAGGACGTGAGCACTTTCGTGCAAAAACTCACATTCATACAATTTCAGTTGTAGCTCGGGGGGAAAAACCTGCGAATACCATAAGAACTACACCCACGTAGCTGTGAATATATAGTGACTTGTTCAGGAGAAGCTAGTTTTTTGTGTTTTTGCAGAATTTCGCCATTACCGTATCCTACCCACGCATTTAGTCATAGTGAGTATATTCGGGCGTTCTCAATTGCAGCATATAAACTCCAAACTGAATGCATAATTCATGTTCGACAAAGGCCAAAGAGCGATATTCACTCCAATGTTTTCCAACGGGTGACCAGACCAACAAGGACGTGAGAGAAACACTTGGAGCACGATCAATACGTATAAAAAGCGTGCAGAAAATGTCAGTAGCTCCTCAAGGATAGCTTTCACTTCCTCAAGCGAAACGAGGAACTTTGAGCAATTTTGTGTTGCAAAACTTGATGGACGGGTGATTGAAGGACCAGGAAGTCGGGGAAAAGCTGCGAATTGGATCGATACGTATAGAATGCACTACAAGCATTTACGTTCGTGGGCAAACCTTAGGAGAATGGTGTCTAGCTCTTACGAAACTAGCCATTGCCACTAGTCACCCTCTGGAGTCACACGCTGTTGAGATTACCCAGGGTAAACTTGCTGACACCCTACAGCTTTACTCATCGTTAATATGTGGTCTCATGCATGATTCAGGCCAGGGGTCCCCGGATGAAGAAGAAATCCCCGCCTCAAGGATCCAGAACCTACTTAAAAACCCCTGGGGACACATGCATAATAGAGGCTACCCAGGGTAAACTTGGTGACACTCCACAGCTCTATTCATCGTTAATATGTGGTCGCATGCAAGATTCAGATCACCCAAGGTAAGCGTACTAGCGCCACGCAGGCTTACCCAGTGTTAGCAGAGGCGTCAACACGTTACCCTGGGTAATCTCAATCATGCATCTAGGCTATGGACGTCAACAAGTTTACCCTACCCTGGGTTATCTCAATGATGAACCTAGGCAAAGACCAGGTTATTTAACCGCATCTGACTCCCGCTCAACGCCAAACTATAATATAATAGTTGACAACTTGTTTTTGCCCTTTCTTGCTGGCAAGTTGTCAGCGTGAAGCTCGTCGACAACTTTCAAAACCAGCCAAGGGTAACTTCTCAAGGTTGTCAACAGGCTTTGAATCACAGGTCTCAGATGTGATAAGACATTTTGTTCTGGGGCTTCTCAGTAGGGAAATGCTGTTAGCGCTGTGGAGGGTTAGGGGTTGGGTAAAACTTACCCACACATTGCCTTCCTCTTCAACCCTCACCACCCCAGCAAACTCTGAATCTTTGACAGAAAGTCACCATTTAGAATAGTTAAAGCCTAACACCACTGTGTGGCAAGCATTGAGCGCCTTATGGCTTGGCTTGGATTGAATCCTTAATGACTTTCTTTGTTTTTTAGTCTGCATTCATCAATTGTTGGCTTAGACGCTGAGCGTTGAAAGCGCTGCAAAACCATCGAATGCGAGGGAAAATAGGGTAAATCATCGAGAATATCGAGCATAGGAGATAGGTGTGACCAGGGCCTGGATGCGTCATTGAGGTTACCCAGGGTAAACGTATTGACGCCTGCGTTAACGATGGGTATTTCCCTGTTCATACATTTACCCTGGGTAATCCCATCGATGCATGCGGTCAGAGCAGCGTCAAGGACTCCCTTAAGGTTTGCAGAGGTGACGTAACCGTATTTCTGCACATTTCGTCGCGCTACTCCAACAGTGCCATGCTGGGTAGGGATGTTTGAAAATTTCCCAGCTGTGCTCAACGATTGACCGAGTTTCTTTTTTCTCTGGAAGCTATAATCCAGCTATGAGCTCAGTGGATAATTAGCAGGGATTCAGAGAACTGTGTGGCTGCTAGCCCTATCCTGCTATGCAACGAAAGTGGAATTCGCGGGGAGTTCGGAAGTGTTAAAGGTTATCCATGAAATTTTGCCGGGTTTTTCTTCCACTTATCTCCACGGATCTGGAATTCGGAAAATTTCCATGAGAAGCCCTATCACGGTTTCTTCACCAGCTTAAAGTCTTCATGGATTTCACCGTTCTGTTAAACACTTTTGGTTGACAGGAATTAATATTTCATTATTTTGTATATAATGAAATGTATATTAAATACTATATATTCGACATATATTACATACTAAACAACATGACATGTATTAAATACCACTTTTTTATATGTCTGGACTCATTATTATGGTTTACTTTTTATGCTGCTATATTATATATAACATATTATACACCATATTTACTACATGCTATGTATGCTTTACTGAATGTACTATTATATATCAAACATTATATGGACTATTATACACTGTATATTTTATATTACTATTATATATTATACATACTATGCACATTATACACTACTACATATACTATATTACTATACTATTACTGTTACACATTGTAGTATATTACATTACCAGTCTGGCCGTCCGGCTGACGCCGGACTTCCAGACTTTTCTTTATGCTCGCTTCGCTCGCATGACTTCACCTCGCATCCATCCTAGAAGAATAATGGGCATGCATATTTTGCTCCGTTTTCCCTATATGCCTCCCCATAAAAAATTGACTGATTAGAGAGAACTGCTTGCGTCTCTCAGTGCAATTTAATCATTCTCTCGGGTGAAATAGCTAATCGTAACTATATGTAACCGATTCAACCTGGAATGAACACGGGAATTGGTTTATCATTTTTTGTTTGCTGTGAGTGATCCATTGATAACAATCAGCATGGACATATAAGAGGACGGAGCGGTGTGTTCAGACTCAAATGAGGGTAGAACACGCTGGAGGTCGCGTAATGAGGGCAGAAAGATATGGGTGGTATAATTAAGACGGGCCCTTGGTACTTCCTCTTTAAATTTAGGCGTCAGAGGACAATTAGAATAAACGACGACC
>JARK01001347.1:940991-965225 GCA_000688135.1 Ancylostoma ceylanicum | reverse complement strand
ATTACTTTACAATACAAATAGTACAATCCATGTGTTAGTTCATTTTCATTTGTTTATTTTCATTATTATTCTTGAATATTGATATTTATTATTTACCATTGAAATTATTATCTTTATTAATCTTATTTTCCGTCTGGGTCCCCAAAACGGCGTAGTCCCAAATTTTTTCCCCCGCCCCCCCCCCCCCACTTTCTGCGTCCGCTACTTCTACACACTACACATACTATGTATTATATATACTACTATTTATACTTAGTATATAATTTGTAGTATATTAGTATAATACGTATTAAATACCATATTTTATGCATAGATTTCATTACATTACTATAGTACTACATTAGATAGGGATATTATGTTACTACTATTTGTACTATATTACTACTATATTACTACTACTATATTACTACTACTATATTACTACTCTATTAACTACTACTATATTACTATTATAATATATTACTACTACTATATTACACTCTACTATATTACTACTCTACTATATTGACTACTACTATATTACTAACTACTCTACTATATTAACTACTACTATATTGCTACTATATTTTCATTTTCATTTAATACTTTTCACAACGTGCTAAAAAACAACAAAAAACCATTAACCATTATTACCCCTACTATAAGAGCTATTACTACTACTATATTACTACTCTACTATATTAACCACTACTATATTACTACTACATACTGCCATTATTATATGTATACATTACTATATTAATTAAAACATATAATTAGCTCAACATATCATTGTTGTTCATGAGTTAAGATTGGATTATAAATCCACTAAGCAGATAGTTTCTGCATAAATATATCCATCTTTTTATCCATTCCAGCATCTATCCATCCATCTATTAATCCTCTAAAGTACTCGCCTCCTCATCATGCATCGAGGATTCCAGAAAACTCTTCGATGCTCAACAGCCTAGCTGGTAGTCGATAACCACTGAAATTTCCACGTTGCCCTCAAGGCATTCATCCTAAGTTAAAGGGCAATGCAGCGGAAACTAATTGCGCGACGCAAATGGTTGCGTTCAAGATGTACTTTTACCACGATTTCACCAACACCACTACAAACTGACTGACAAGTGTACTAGTAGTTTTCAGGATATCCATATATATGGCTCCAGGGAAGCAGCGAACTACGCCAGCCATCATTCATGCTTCGCTCACCAAAAATCTTTTTTTTCCGCGTTGCAATATGGCCGCGCCGCGCCGCGCTGCGACGTCACCGTTCGCAGTGTCATAACGTCTTCGTCGTTGTGACGCTGCCGTCGACGACGTCAACGACATCGCTTCAATCTTACGCGGATGGGTGGGTGGCGGGCGAGCGAAAATTTAAAAACGCAGCTTCAGCAGCAGCAGCTTCGTCAGGTGACAAATTATTCCAACGACTCCACCCACGTCATCGGGGCTTCCTCGCCATTCGGGGAGGAAATTTCGCTGTGCACCACGATTTATGGACCAGGGATGGTGATTCCACGATGAGTGTACATCAATCCTGAAGACGTCGGCAATTACCAGAGTTATACACATCTACCACAGCGCTTCAATGGATTTCTTCCGGAGAAGCGTGGACAAATGACGTCATACGCACTGGACAAATGACGTCATACGTACTCTCCTACGGCATTACCCGTCTGCGCTGCATTCAAAACAGCTCCACCTGCACTAAGTGAAGAGTACGATTCCGAATAGTTTCCGGATGCGATGACGTCATTAACGCATTCAAGGCGGAGATGTATGTATCCTGGGGGAATTCCCTCCAACGACGGACGTGGTGCGTACTAATGTGAGAGCAAAAACAAAGAGAAAGAGGGGGAAAAGAGCGCCGGAGGAAGGAAAAAAGAAAGAGATTCTCGGGAAAATGACAAGAAAATCCAGAAAAAATGTCATTTTCGGGAAAAAACTAGCCTCACCAGGTCCACTTTAGCAAAAGAACAAGGCAAACTATCAAAAATCGATATTCGTGGACCATACTTATATTTGTGCATGGGTATTAACGTATGTCGAAGAAAATAAGAAAAAACTAGCAAAATTCCAAGACGGAAACTTTTCGAGTGAGATTACCCATGGTAAACGTGATATAAGATTACCCATGACAAACGTGATTTAAGGGAGATTACCCATGGTTAACATGTTAACATTACAAAAATTCACCCATCGTCAACAGGGGCGTCAGCACATTTACCCTGGGTAACCTCAATGATGCATCCGAGCCTTGGGAAAAGAGAATGGCTATAGGGAAATTATTTGGGGAGGACCTAGGCCTGGATTAATCACTAAGATTACCCAAGGTAAACGAGTTGACCACCTTGTTATCGATGCGTAGAACTGTATGGTGTTAACACGTCTACCACGGGTAATCTCAACGATGCATTCTGACCTTGGGAAAAGAAGGGTATGGAAGGATTACTTACAGAAGACCTAGGCCGGGATGCATAATTGAGATTACCCAGGGTAAGTGCGTTAGGCCGCGCCGTGGGTAAATCGCGTAACCGTGGGTAAATCCGTGTGATGTAAGCACGTTTACCCTGGGTAGCCTCAGTGGTGAATGCGACCCCAAGGCCTGAATGCATAACTAAGATTACCCAAGGTAAACGAGTTCGGCCCAGACTAGGTAGAATTTTGTTGCGTTAACAAGTTCACCCTGGGTAACCCCAATGATGCATCCAGGCCTTGAGAAAATGAAATCGGTATGGAAAAACTACGTGGAGAAGACGTAGGCCTGGATGCACCACTAGGAATACCCAAGGTGAACGAGCTGACCCCCTTGCTAACGATAAAATTGCATGGTATTAACACGTTTACCCTGGGTAATATCTAAAATGCTATACAAATTAGGGGACGAGGTAAACTTAGATTTCAGAAAAAAATCAACGCACCAGCGCTTTTACCCAGGTTTCCTAGCACCTTCAGGAAACTTTCTGGAACAAAAAGACCCAAAAGTACGCTAAAGCTACAGTATGCCCATGAAATGTTTGATGGGTTTTGTTTTACCCAATAGAAGTTTCCTATAGTTGGGTAACGGGATGGTTAATCCAGAAAAATACGCCTGGGGGCGCATGCATCAATGAGATTACCATAGGTAAATGTGTTAGTAGCTCACTAATTCACCCACCGTTAACACGGCCTTAACACGTTTACCCCGGGTAAGCTTGATGACGCATCCACGCACTGCTTATTCGTTTCTGTTTACCCTATGAAACGATGTAGCCATATATAGCATCCCGGCTTTCCATTTAAACAACCCTGGAAGAACTCCAGGAAAACCGCCCTCATTCCCATCCCATTCAGCGGCTATTTTTAGCGCTGCAATCGCGCAACTGCTCAGAATTAGCTCTCGCGCTGTCCTCAGTGTCCTCGCAGATTCTCATGCAAGAGAATCCACGAGTGGATTTTTCCAGGAGATACGTATGTACTCATTCTAATAAACAGCCAGGCATAAGCTCAGCGCCAGGGAACACACCACGACAACGGAATCACGCGATCGGGCTGTCGTTGTTGTTTGCATTGTTTTCTCGTCAAGCGTCGATAATTCCAGGATTGTGCAAGGCTGAGTGAGTGAAGTCGTTATGTGGGGATATGTAACAAAGCATGCGCAGCTGCATCAACAACAGGCAAGCTAGCAGCGGTAATAGCATGAGGCATTGCGGAGGATGAGTGATAAGGAAGTGGATGACGCCGCAAAATTAGCCTAAGTCATCCCATATGTAGTAAAAAGAGGGGGAGGAGCTGAGTTGTTGACTGTTGAGGAACTAGACAAGTCCCATGATCGAAAGGGAACCTCTAGTGGGACTCATGACCACTCCCGGGAGGGTAATGAGCTACCCACCGCTCCAAAACCAACAAATTTTCTGGGTGTGGATGCGTTGCTGAGACAACCCAGGGTAAACGCGTTGACGCTCGTGTTAACCACTAGTAAATTTGTGGTGTTAACACGTTTACCCTGGGTGATCCCAATGATGCGCGCGGTTTCCGGTTAAAATTTAATCAAATAAAAAAAACCATGGGTAAATTTATGTTGCTTTAACACATTTACCCTCCGTAATCTTAATTATGCATGCGGTGTCTGGTTAACCATAGGTAACACTGTGTGGTGTGAGCACGTTTACTCTGGGCAATCTCAGTGATGCATGTGGTCTCCGGTTAACCATGGATAAATTTGTGTGGTGTTAACACGTTTACCCTGGGTAATCTCAGTCGTGCACGCGGTCTCTTGTTAACTAAGGGTAAATTTTTGTGGAGTTAACATGTTTACCCTGGGTAATCCCAATGATGCATGCGGTTTCTGGTCAACCATGAGTAAAGTTGTATGGTGTTAACACTTTTACCCCGAGTAATCACATTGATGCATATCGTCTCTGGCTAACCATGGGTAAATTCGTGTGGTGTTGACGCGTTTACCGTGGGTAATCCCAATGGTTCACGCGGTCCTTGGTTAAGCATGGGTAAATTTATGTAATGTTAGGACATTTACCGTTTACCCTTGGCAATCTCAGTGATGCGTGCAGTCTCTGGTTATCCACCGGTAAATATGTGTGGTGTTGACTCGTTCAACCCGGGTAACCTCGATGATGCATGCAGTCTCTGGTTAACCATGGGTAATTTTCTGCGGTTTTAACACGTTTACCCTAGTTAGTCTAAGTGATAAATGCAGTATCTGTTCAACCATGGGTAAATTCGTGTGCTGTCAACAAGTCTACCTTGGGTAATCCCAATGATGCATGCGGTCTCTTTTTAACCATGAGCAATTCTGTGTGGCGTTAAGACATTTACCTTGGGTAATCTCAATGATACATGCGCCCTTTGGTCAACCATGGGTGAATTTTTGTGGTGTGAACACGTTTACCCTGGGTAGTCTCTATGAAGCATGCGGCCCCTGGTTAACCAAGGGTAAATATGTGTGGTGTTGACAGGTTTACCTTGGGTAATCTCAATTGTACATGCGACCCCGGGCTAACTATGAATGAATTTGTGTAACGTTAAGATAATTACCCTGGGTAATTTCAATGGTGCATGCAACCCCTGAGAAAAACGGGTATATCATGCCCGATCGACTATTCCAAGCGCTATGATCCATAAGTTCGTAGGTCCCAACACGAAAGGAGACTGTCAATTGTAGCGTCGTTGGTCAAAATTGACCGAGCCCGCGTAAACTGGTGCTTCGTAAGGAGTCCGTAATATCAGACAAATTGCTGGGTATACGACCGATTTGGAACACCACATCTCCTCAGAGAAACCATTATTCTCTTCCCATTCCTTCATTTTTTCACAGTCCTTTCACATTTGTGACCCTCACACTGTTTTTTTTTCACCTATGGGTTTTCCCTCCAAGAAAAAACTCTGACAGATGCTTCTATTAACAGCGAACGCCAGCTTACTCATTGCCATCTTTGAGCTCTACATAACACACAAATCAGGATTTAATGAGCTTAAAATAAGCATACAAAGGCGCTAATTAAATTTCGTGACGAAACTGCGATTTTACTTTTCCATGAATTAGCAGATCACGGGGTAAGTGCGAGTACATTGTGACGCCGAAATCGGGAATGAAACGAAACGAAGGGATGGTGTGGCCTAGAGATAGCATCACTGAGATTACCCAGGGTAAGCGTCCTACAGTCACAAGCTTACCGATCGTTAGCACAGGTGTCAACATGGTTACCCAGGGTAACCTTATGATGTTGTACCCAGACCTAGAGATTGCAAGTTCGCAGTAGTTCCTCAGGAAGACTTTTTGGTCATGGTTGCTCCTGAGTATTGCCAACGGGCATGCACGGCGCATTTTTGGTGAAGGCACGGGTTGCACCCAGTCGATCGATAATCGCACCATATTATCGATTACCAGTGATCATAAGTGGTCACTTTTTTTGGCGGATTTTGTTTTCGACTACTAATACCCCTTAGTTCCCAAGAATTACTTTTTATAGTCTATTTCAAACGCTCCAGTAGTGAGCATCCGTGCGGATGATCTATTTTTCTTTGAGCCCTCTCCAATAACCGTACACTTTCCCGCGATCTTTCTCTCTCTGCTATCTTCCCAGTAGTCGTCCGTGATGAAACGCACTATATATGCGTTATGAGTACTGCGTTGGTTTTTTTTTGAATTCATCAAGGCGGAACCATATTTTATTTCATGCTATTTAGAGTGAGCATCACTAGAAGCGCGTTTTTCGCTAATTTCGGACCGGGACACGCGTCGCAGCCGCGCCGCTCACACAGGAATAGTTGCTTCGTTAGCTAACAATGAGGTTTTCTCGATGTTTACTTAGCTTTCTCAATGAATAACATTGTATAAAGCTAACAGATGTCAATAAATTCCTATGATTAGCTGATACGAAGCCGATTCAAGCTGGAGCGACGCGGCCGCGACGCGTGCTTCCCAAGTCCGCGAAAGGTGCATTTCCATCGACGCTCACTGTCCATAGCTCGTACGTTACGGCTATGATGGTCTCACGAACAACTCTCGATTGTGACACCTATGGTGTATTGCAATGTCAGCAGCATTCATTAATTCATGGGTGATCGGTTCGAAAATTCCAATAATTGTCCTGCTGCTGCTGCAAATTTTCCAATCCTAAGCGCGGGTATTGAGACAATCGGAGAGCTGAATTGGGAATTGCAAGCCGATTAGTGCTTCAGTGAACAGTCGAGAGGAGCATCATACCACATGGCACGGTCAAAGCAGTAGATTATTGCGTGTAATTCGGATGTCTGCAACATCCTGGCATATTTTTATTTGTCCTATGAAGAGTTCATTCTCAGTCTGACAAGCGAAACACACCATCCTTACGGGATCGGCAAATTTGTAGCGTTTCATCATTGAAAGCGCCGAATTTCAAGAACTATTTTTGGTGTACGTCACGCCAAGTTAACGCAGGCCCGGTCACGCGACTGACATCTTCGTGGCGAGACCCAATAAAGTCAAGGGTGAGCGCAATCAAGCACATAAGGTATAGCACCTCGTTTTCGTGGATGTCTAGGGGATTTCGAGCCATTTCCTCCTTGAAATGAGTCTTAAGTCCCTTAAAACCACTGAATATGGCAAAATCTGCGACGTGAAAGAGTACCGCCGCAGCGCCACGCCGCGCGCGACGTCGCACAGCGCACGCGGCGCGTTTGCGTCGCGGCCGATCGCCTCACTGGAGAAAACCCTTTTACGGCGTCTGGCCTATGTGATCGATTATTGACCTACTTCGGACCATGAGAAAGCACTATCTAAGCGCAAATGGAGAACAGGAGCTGCATTCACCATAGAGATTACCCGGGGTAAACGTGTTAACGGCTTCAGTAGTCACCTATCATTAATATGGTCGTCAACCCGTTTACCCTGGGTAATTCGAATGGTGCATTCGGACTCAGGTCAATTATCTTGGGTTTCGAAACGCTGGGCAAATAGCCTGTGGCGGTGAAAGCCTCGCCTTTTTCTGGTGGGAGTAACCAGTAAAGTATTACCGGGTGACTAAGAGAGTGCGTCTGTGACTTTGTCTGCAATTACGACCTAAATTTCATTGGAAGAACTTCAGAATGGAAGGCATTGCATCATGTGCACATTGAAACTTACAGAGATCAAATCAGCTGATTAGCCGACCAACGCCACGCCACAGCCGCAATTGCGGACAAAGTCCCAGACGCACTCTGTAAGCTACCCCACCCTACGTTGTCGTGACTAGTTGTGATCTACCCCACCAGCCCACACCTCTCATCCATTTCAACCGTGAATGTTCTGTGGAGTTTTGAAAATTCTGTTGTTATTTCGAAACTAGTAAGTAGTCTGTCCTAGATTAACGCCCACGGATCTGCCCGGATTCCATTAGTAATCGATCACACTAAGAGGTAATAAATAAAAGGATGTGCATAATTAGTGTCGGATATTTCTCTACTGGAGTTTTTTTCTCGGATAAATCCTTGTCCACTATTGCAATACCCGTTCACAACATTGAATGTTTTCGAATTGGAAAATAGGTGGCAGGTATGGGGAAAGAGGGAGAAGTTTAGGCAATACCCCGGGGAGTTGGCCCAGTTCTGGCTCTTCTCAGGACCACTTCATTTTGTTTATTCGTATGCAAGTTACCTAAACGTGCCTGTCAGAAACAACATTCAATTTAGGCATTCAAAACTCGGTAAACTAAGGATATACTCAAAAGCCTTGGAACAGCTTGCTGACAAGCATTTGGCGAGCAAGTTTCCGACCGCATGTGGAACTTGCTGACAAGTTGCTGGCCCAAAAGCTTGTCGACAACTCGTTCTCACCCTTTCGTGCCGACAATTTGCCGGTCCAGGATCGGGTCCACAAAATTTTTTTCACATGTTTCCACCGACATGCTGGCAAGTTGGGAGTTGCAGAAATCTCCAACTACTCGCTCTCAGCTTTTCTCAACGACAACTTGCCGCCGAGCATAAGAAGTACCCATTCCTCTTCCCACAACTATCAGTGACCCGGTCTTGTCTACGGTTGTGTCGTATATTACGCGGGTGGCAAAAAACTAATATCTTGCTTCGGCGGCTCCTTGCCAACAAGTTGCTAGAAGGAAAAGTTGTCGACAACCTGCCGATGACTAAAGCTTGTTGGCAAGTTGCTCTAGTGGGGAACTAGCCGACAACTTGTTCTGACCCTTCCTTGTCGGCAAGTTGTCATGGGGGTGACAATGCTTACAACTTGTTTCCCAATGAAACGGTTATGTTAAACTTGTCGACAACAATGTGCCAGATAGAATGTAGTCTGCAAGTTGTCATTGAGCGAAGGTGGGCTGAAACTTGCTCTAAGGGCTCTGAGTATTGACGAAGGTCTGAGGTGAGGTGTGGGGGAGGGGTAAAAGCAACCCACACCTGCGACCGCCAGGCATTATTCAGATTACCCAGGATAACCGTGTTAACAGCACACATCTTTTCCCGTGTTACCATGGGCGCCAACACGTTTACCCTGGGTAATCTCTATGATGCATTCAGGCCCTGATGCATTTTTTCTCAAATAACGTGTGCTAATTGTGATAACTGTGCAGCAGGAATGCAGCCTGAACAGCGTAATAGCTGCCATCCTTCCCTCAGCTGCTGCCATCCTCTCCTCAATTGCTGCTCCAGGGGAAGGCGAGCTTACGCTGTTTGTGCTGCGTTCGCGTTGTACATTTAAAAAAAGAATGTAAGCAAAAATCGGAATACATCTAGGAATAAGGATCGCACGTTCAGAACTACAGCGAAACAGTACAACCTAAGCGAAACCAGTTGTCCATATTAAACGTCCATTGACCGAATGGTCTTTTGATAATGGCTACAACTTCTTTACTTCTTTACATTATGGGAATTTCAGCCAGAAATATATCTCAATCGATTGATTACCCTAAGATATCGATTAGTTCGTGGGAGATGGTAAGAGTTCACCGGTTACTTTGTACGCTCTTCCGTACGATTCATTTCTGTATTTCTTGCCATATTCCAGAATTATTTGCGTCAAAAATTCCAGTTTTCTCTGCACTAATTGTGGTTTGGGCATCGAAATCGATCATGTTGCACATATGTATTTGGTAAAAATCAAGGGAGTGGAAGAACAACAACTTAGTTTTCGCCCAAGAAGTTTTCTATTTTTACTCAGAGTGGCTTTGCAGTCAGTTCAATGCACTCGTAAACACATTCTTCTGTAAATAATGATGTTGACGATAATATGTGCCATGCAGTCACTTTCGCTGCAAGAGGTAAAGCTTGGTAACTTGGAGAGTGCGTCTGTGACTTTGTCTGCCATTGCGGCTGCGGCGCGGAGTCGAGCGGCTGGCCAGCTCGTTCAATCGATTGGTAAGCTCCGTGGGATGAGCCTGATTGGAGATTTTACTAAGTGGTAGGTGGAAAACATGAAAATGGACGAAATTCCACCACATACTTGTTAGAACACGTTAAAACCTGAGGAAATATACATGTTAGAACCATATACGTGTTAAACACGTTAGAACCTGAGAAAATATACATGTTAGAACATGTTAGAACTCGAGGAATGTGTAGAAACCCCATCAAACGAACTGATTCGCCGCTGGACGCCACGCAGCGGCCGTAATTGCAGACAAAGTCACATACGCACTCTTTAAGCTACCCAACTGTGCAAAGTTGTTACTAATCGCGCGTTCAGCACCAAAATCACTCAAAACCACTCATAATGAACCTCGTTGCAATAGTGCGCTTTGCAGTCGAAGCGCGCGTCCGCGTCGCGTGTCGAGCTAGATGCAGCAATGCTCTAATGTTTCTCATCGCCTTTAATGTTGTTTTTCGTACTTTTTCGTTCACCTTGTGCCTTCTACGTCCCCATCCTTGTCTCCTCATTACTAATTTTTAATCACTGGCCGTGCAGAGTAATGGAGGACTGAGTATTGTGTGTAATTGCACAAAAATGGAGTATATGCTCTGAGCTGTTCATAGGGATTAGTGCATGCAGCCACATAAGGATGTGATCATCTCCTTGAGCTTTATCGTTTGTTATTATCACCGTCGGTAGAACTCGTCTGCAGGGAGCGTGGCTTAGCTACAACTCCGCAAATAGCGTAAAATTCGTAAAATTCGGGGTAATGCGTGTAGGCTTTGAGATAGTTTTGGATTCTTTTTTGAATGAGCATAAAACTGGGTTATTCCTATAGGATCCACGATCGCACTTACAATTCTAAGGAACCCAATCCGTGAACCACGCGATGTCAGTCGTGCCGTAGACGACGTCTAATCGGCAAAAAGCGTGACCGATGAGAAATTCGTGCGACGCCATGCGACGATGAAGCCCTCCTCTTTCATCTTATGCGCTTTCCTCAAATGACGTGATAATATCCGAGCGGAGGAGCGTGTGCCGCGTTTTTCATGTGGATTCTCGTGGAAGCCTGCACGCACACGCATATTCACCAATAGCTAGGGGAAAAGGGTAAACAGCAGCGATGCAACGGGGGAAAAGGGTAAACAGTGGTTGCAATTGCGGAAATCGACATGAAATTTACACAAGACCGTCAACGGATCGTTATGGGATGCCCTTTGCAAAGTGGTATTAACTGCTTATTTATGTCCGCATGCAGATTTGAACAAAGCAAACGAACATTGATGTTTTCCTGTAGGAAAAGGGCAAATATGCCATATCCAAACGAAAATTCCATGTATCTCCCTCATTTCCTTGATTTTCCAAGGTTTTTTTGAGGCATGCTCACGTCATCAGTCGGGGACTCACGAACGTTCCCGGAAAGACTTTAGGACTCCCGCTCATGTATAGTGGTCGAGTTTCTTGAACAAAATGGGAAATGCCATGCTGTCATTGAGGTCACTTGTCATCGCTAACTGAGGTGAGTTAATGGATAACGTACACCCAATTTACCTGGTAAACTCGCACACATAATGAAGGCAGAAAAGTCGCAATATTCCGGAAATGTTTATGGATCTCGCTACAGAAGTTCTTATACTCTGTCGGCATCAGTGCGTGAATGCATAATTTAGATTACCCAGGGTAGACATGTCAACAGCACTCAAATTTACCCCATCGCTAACACCAGAGTAATGCCCATTAGGGCGTCATTGTGCGACCATGTGATTGGTGGGTGATCAAAGGGACCGCCTTCTCTCTGGTATGTTATAGGCCGGTGCTCAGAAGAACCGCCCCCTCTCTACCATGTGATTGGCTGGTGTACAAATGGACCGCCCCTCTCTACCATGTGATTGGTAGGTGAGCAAATGGGCCGCCCACTCACTCCTAGCCGTGTGATTGGCTGGCGCTCAGAGGGACCCCCCCCCTCTGCCATGTGATTGGCCGGTGCTCAAAATAACCGCCTCCTCTCTGTCACGTGATTGGCGTGCTCAATGGGACCGTCCCCTCCCCGCCATGTGATTGGCTGATGCACAGAGGAACCGCCCCTCCCTGCCATGTGATTGGCTTGTGCTCAAATGGACCGCCTTCTCTCTGCCATGTGATTGGTTAGTGTACAAATGGACCGTCCCCTCTCTGTCATGTGATTGGTTGGTGTACAAATGGACCGCCCACTTCGAGCCATGTGATTGGTTGATGTACAAATGGACCGCCCACAACTCAAAAATACATCATTATGATTCCAGCATTATTTCCACTGCGGAAATAGGGTAGTTTATACTAGTCAGACGCATGCGTCCTTTTCCAGAGGGTTTTTTTCTCAAATGAAGGCACATCCTCAATAAAAAGAACGCGCAGCCGCTGCGAGGCCATAAACGCGTGCGTCTAATCTGCGTCAGCGATGCGACTAAAACGCATGCATCTAGTACATATAAGTTGTCCCAATGTCCTCCAAAGAATCCTCTTGCATAGAAAGTGCAGTAAGCAAAAATCCACGCCTCAATGGCATCACGACGCGGGCGGGGCATGCGGAGGAGTAGTTCTTCCGCCACGTAACTTTGCAGCGCGCATAGAAACCTACACATCGAGCCTGCATTCCTTTGAAGGCATCAAAATTCACATCGTATTTGCGTTCAATAAATCCGGCTCAACAGCTGGAAGAGAGCGTGGACGGGGGAGGCGCGATTTTTGATCTTCTCATCCACACCACGGTTGAAAATGCTATTCACATGCGCGCCATGCGCAAATAAATGAACATAGAGAAAAACACACCAATGAAAAATGGAATGAATGACAAGTGATGAAAGTGGAGCCGGCAAGGCTTCAAAAATTGATAGCAAAGGGATTTGGGGGTGTAAAAATATCCCGGGGAAAGTGCAAAGGAATTCATTTCCTCGGGCAGCTGGCACCGTGCCAAGAACACGACTAATCCAATAGCTGGCGGAATTGAGAAGTTCAGACATCAACCGCGACAAAAAGCCCTGTCCTAAGAGGGCATTATACAATGACATCACGTGGCACGCCTTGAAGAAAGTCCGCAAAAGTGCGTCGTGTCCTTGTAATGCAATAGCCGGCCATGGGTGATGAATTAGTTTTCTCGCATCTACACATAGATTAGGCGTTTCCTACGTGCTGTTGCAAAGGGAGAGAGGAATCTAGTGGAAACTCGTACGAGAAACCAGACGGGACGAGTTTTCCAGCGTCAGCCGACGAGTTTTTCAAAAATAATACCTTGTTTTCCTCATAGAGCCTTACTTGGGGAATAGCCGTTGCCAGAGACAGTTCCTCACAAATTTTCAGGACAAAAGTATCCACAGAAGAGTGGAGAAACGTGGCCATGTATTCGTATCCAAATGAGTAACCCAGGGTAATCCAGTTAGCACCAATAATACCCAGTCAATGCTTTAAATGTGCGAAAATCAATAATATGTTGATAGACATTCAGCCTCGTTATGGTACTATATTACTATTGTATGTATTATATTTATATTATTATTCTTTATATAATTTTATATTTATTTATATTTATATTATCGTATTATATTTAGAAAATTTCATTTCTTGTTAAGTAATAGTAGGTTTTTTCGAAAACGTGCAAAATTTTATTAAAATTTCATGTTTCATTCTCAAATTTCCCCAGGTGTGTACCATCGTGAGGGAAAAGAGGCGTGGCCACGCAACTCTGATTGGCACATTCGGGCCGCCCGTCACGCCCGCATGTTAGAATGCTCGTTGGTTTGCTCGTACCGTGCCGATTCCCTTCACATGATGGACTGGTGCATGAAACCGTATGAGTTCAAACAGGCTAGCATGGCGGATGGCCCGAGCGCACCTATGAGACTCTCCTGGCCACGCCCCTTTTTCCCTCACGATGATACACCATGCACAAATTCGATAGTCCAATCCCCGCCTAGCTCTCTGTCCCTTTACCCTAGGCCTTGTATAATTCCAGTGAGCAAATTGTGCTAATTATAGATCACATCAAATTACCCCCCCCCTCCCTTCCCCAAACCGACCCTCTTCCCTCCTTGGCACGGCGCTATAAAGGGCACGTACACATTCAAAGCCATGTACGACTTTGAAACGAAGTACGCACAGTAAAAGCAATTATTCGACGCCTACCAGTTTATCCTATAATATAATAGAGCATAATATTGTGGGAGTGACTCTATTATGCATATAATGCCATGCTGTATTATGTGTTACCCTTTAGAAGTTGATGAAATCAAAGTCTAAAGCACTGTGCCAGGTTTGACTCATTTGAGGGGCCTAAAGCATCGTTGAGATTACCCAGGGTAGATGTGTTAACATGTCCGGGATAGCCTGCACCACTGAGATTACCCTGGGTAAACACATGATCACTCATGTTTACCCTGGGTAGTCCAAGATACATATCTAGGAAACGCATGCACCATTGAGATTACTCAGGGTAGGTGTGTTACCGCCCCAAATTCACCCATAGTTAACAGAGGCGTCAATATGTTTACCCTGGGTAATCTCAATTATGTATCAAGGACCCGAATCCACCCTTTTCAAGGACCTAAATTTACCGTTTACCTAAAACCCACCAAGATGTTTACCCATGCGTAACATATTTTGTCCATAACCAGTTGCTACCCATGGGTAGTAATCAGTAGTGCTCTAATAAGTGTTTAAATAAACAATAATAAATAAATAATAATTCTATGAGTAATGGGTAGTAATAACAAATACTCATGGGTAAAAGAATACCCTCTTTCCAATAATGCGTCCGGACGAAGTTTAACTCAATTATCGGATGTGCACGTGATCTCCACCACTTTAAACTGCGTGCACAACCGGTTGAGCACAAACAAATACCTAAGAAAGCGAGAGTGTCCTGAGTGGTAGTGAGCGCTAAATGAGCCCTGTCGCCAATGAGGAAAAAATACAGACCACTCAGAATTTTCTAGTCGGCAGGCACCACTGAGGTTACCCAGGGTAAAAGTGTTAACTCCCGTGGTTTAATTACCCAAGTTTGAGATTTTTATTCTTATTCATATTCTCTAGTCCCACTACCCCACCGGCCGACAAGGAAATCAAGGATCCAAGTGAGTTGGTGAGTTTTTTCACGTTTAAGTTTGTATGAAGCTTAGGACTTCCCCTCCCTTACTGACGAGTACTGGGGGAAGTCCTATGCTTTTAGCTTGGCTTCCGTATAAGAAACGGAAGTTAAGCCATTTTTCACTTATTTTTATTTTAATCATTAATTTATGATTTATTTATTGATTAACGATAATTAGAGGCCTGTCCCTGGATGCATCACTGAGATTACCCAGCGTAAACACTTTCATGCTAGTGCTCACGAAAGGTAAATTTATGTGATGATGACACATTTACCCAGGGTAGTCTCAATGACCCATGTCGGCACCTATAACAGTGGGTTACCCTTCCCTACTCTACCCACTGCTATTAAGGGAGATTGGTTTCATTCAAATGTCAAGTGTTTGAGGTGGCAAATACATTTTATGGAAAAAGTTTATTCTTTCCAGAATTCTCCGCGCTGCATTTAGAGAGAGAGAGAGAGAGAGAGAGAGAGAGAGAGAGAGAGAGAGAGAGAGAGAGAGAGAGAGAGAGAGAGAGAGAGAGAGAGAGAGAGAGAGAGAGAGAGAGAGAGAGAGAGAGAGAGAGAGAGAGAGAGAGAGAGAGAGAGAGAGAGAGAGAGAGAGAGAGAGAGAGAGAGAGAGAGAGAGAGAGAGAGAGAGAGAGAGAGAGAGAGAGAGAGAGAGAGAGAGAGAGAGAGAGAGAGAGAGAGAGAGAGAGAGAGAGAGAGAGAGAGAGAGAGAGAGAGAGAGAGAGAGAGAGAGAGAGAGAGAGAGAGAGAGAGAGAGAGAGAGAGAGAGAGAGAGAGAGAGAGAGAGAGAGAGAGAGAGAGAGAGAGAGAGAGAGAGAGAGAGAGAGAGAGAGAGAGAGAGAGAGAGAGAGAGAGAGAGAGAGAGAGAGAGAGAGAGAGAGAGAGAGAGAGAGAGAGAGAGAGAGAGAGAGAGAGAGAGAGAGAGAGAGAGAGAGAGAGAGAGAGAGAGAGAGAGAGAGAGAGAGAGAGAGAGAGAGAGAGAGAGAGAGAGAGAGAGAGAGAGAGAGAGAGAGAGAGAGAGAGAGAGAGAGAGAGAGAGAGAGAGAGAGAGAGAGAGAGAGAGAGAGAGAGAGAGAGAGAGAGAGAGAGAGAGAGAGAGAGGTAGTGGTTATTAAAGGTCAACTACTCTTTTTCACTGGAAATATGAAACCACATTTTCATAACGAACTGGCTCCAATTGGCACAGCTGCTTTTCCCTTGTTGCGGCATGGTGAATAAAAAAAGCAAAAAAAAAAAACAAATAAGAAGAGGAAGTTGCACGAAATGGCACAAAATTATTATCGAAATGACATAGAAATTTCCGTCAGAAAATTGAGTTACGGCAATTTTCATTGTTGACAATCAATAAACAGCGTGGTTTTCTTACCATTAACGCTCTACGTCACCGCGATTCGATTGCACTTAGCATCTAATTATGCACGTGCAACAACGTCACAGTAGAAAGAGAACGGGAAAAATTGGGGAAAAGGGTGGAATCTTCAGCTGGGGACGTTGATTTGGGGAGTTTGGTGCAATTCCCCTTGCCGTACCCCTAAACGTGCGCATATGCCTTATGCCCACAAAATTCTAGGTAAATTTATCCTAAAGACTTCTTTTATTCAGAAGCCGGGGAACCTTTGCTGCTTACCCATGAAAATTCCCCATTTACTCAGTTAAGGAGAACACCACAGGTTGTGAGACTCAGATTACCCAGGGTAAGCGGAGTAACACCACACAAATTTGTCCATCGCTAGTGCAGGATCGGCATGCATCATTAATTTTACCCAGGGTATGTGAGTTAACGCCCCGGCTAGTGATGGGTAAATTTGGTAATAATCATCCGCTCACCCTGGTTACTAGTGATGTGTAAATTTGGTGATATTGATTCGCTTACCCTGGTTAATCTCAATAACGCATGCAGGAGCGAATATCAACATGTTTACCCTAGGTAAAGTCAGTGATACAATCACGTCCACGTCCATTCCAGGACCCTGCTATGTAAATGAGATTACCCATGGTAAATGTGTTAACGTACTCGAAATCTTTAATAGGAACCCACTAACATGCTTACCAATATGTCGTGTTGTCTATACTCAGCTGCTACCCGTGGGTAACTATACCTGTGGATAATCATACCCACGTGTGTGAGACTACCCATCCTTCCAATGGTGCATTCGGGTCTAGCGTCAGTGAGTGAATTCTGGGCCCGGGTGCATTATTGGGATGACCCACGGTAAGTGCGGTAGCGCCCGGGTTACCATCAGGTAAACTTGTGATATCTCGATATGTTTACCTTGGGTAATCTCAGTGATGCACTTGCCTTCTGGCCGAGGAGTTTACCAAACACCGTGTTATGTCTACTGGGGTGGCATGCATCGTTGAGACTACCCAAAGTAAGCGCGTTAAAATCATGAAAATTTACCCATAGTTGACACGTGCCGCAACGCACTCACCCTGGGTAAACTCAATGATGCATCCGGGCTCTGGGATAGCTACAACCAATGTTACCCCGTAGCTGAATTAGAATCCTGTCGAAACGAATATTTTAATATTTTTGAGTAAACCGTTCTTCAGGAGAAAAAAAAACGAGGGCTTTGAGGGTAGCTAAGTAAGTATACTTTCATGTTTGACTGCATTACTTGTCAAACTTTGAAATCATATGCTACACGAGAAGTTATAGTCTAAAATTCAAAATATGATTTCTCCTCGAGCAGTACCGTACTTTTCCACTCAGGACCTTCGTCAGTTTTCAAACGAGGAAATAAACGTTTTGAACACTCGCTACTTGTACTAACATGTTTTCGCGAGAATAATCAACGTCATATACGTCAGGCATGGCTTCCTTTTGCGTTCATTTACGATTTATTAAACCGCATGGATGATTCCAGAAATCGTGGGAGTTTTCTGGACTATGTCGTTGACAGGTGATGTGCCACCTGATAAACATATGTGTAATTGAGAATATAATTGAGAGTAGTGTTCGTTATGATATAATAACAGGTCTAATATGAATATTGTTAGTGTAATTCTAATTTCTCAATCCATTTACTTAGTTTCACGTGTTAGCTTTCGTTTCGTACACTATTCCCATGAAAAATGAACTATTTTTATGAGCTTCTCCCGGAGCCTGGATGCATAATCGAAATTACCCAGGGTAAAGGTGTAAACCAGGGTTATGCGTTATTAACGAATCAACGCATTAACGCGTAACGGCCATTTTTGGCCTAACATAACGGATTAACGAAATTTGAGAATTTTCTAACGCACATCCCTGGTGTAAACCTTCTCGGTCTGGATGCATTATTGAGATTACCCAGGGTAAACGTGCTGGCACCGTGGTAACATGGGCATATTTGTGTGGTGTTAACATGTTTACCCTGGGTAATCTAAATAATACATGCGGCCCCACCCAACTTTACCTAGCATCCATCAACATGTTTACCCGTGCGCGGCATTGTCGTTAACCGGCTGCTACTGATGGGTCACCGTAGTCATGGTATGAGGTTACCCATTTCTTCAACAATGAATCGGGGTGTGCATACATCTCTTCTGACGCGGAACTTGCATGGCTCTCCACCCAGTCGTCCGCACTTCTCGGGGTTACTGCAGTAACGTGTTTACAGTAGAACAAAATTATTCATTACTTTACTACTTCCTACCATGTTTCTAAGAGTTACCGACCTAAAATTTTTCAAATGAATGACTAACTTAATTAATTTTCGATAAATGACTATTCAGTAGTAATTGAAAAAGTTCGTCATTATCGGTGAATAGAAATATAGAAGCTGATATCATTTTTAGCGAAAAAATGCCAGTCAAAAATGAGTTCCCCGTAACGGAACAAACACCAGCAATACGTAAAAGTAGGAAAGGAAGAGGGATGTAGAGAATTAGAAGACATTGTTTTTCGCTTCTGTAAAAAAATCAGTAAAAAAATCCATAGCATTTGCCTAGAAGCAAAAAAGTGTGAGTGATGAATGAATGAATTCGATCAATGAGTGGATGAATGATTTCTACAAGTGAATGCATTTATGAATGAATGATTGAGTGAATGAATGAATGAATGGATGGATGAATGAATGACTGGGTAAGTGAATGAGTGGGTGGGTAGATGGGTTAACGAACAGTGCCCGATGCATCATTGGAAGGATGGATAACCGCATACCCAAATGTACGGTAACTCATGGGTAAACAAAACACTACATATATGGGTAAACACTTTGATGGGTACCAGATAAAGAGTGAATTTGGGTACGTTTACACCGTTATCATGGATAATTTTAATGGACCGGTGCATCCGGATCCTGAAGAATGAGTGAATGAATTGTATGAATGAATGAATGAATGAATAAATGAATGAATGAATGCGGCACCGATCACGTCGTTGATCTACAAAAGACGCAACTGATCTTATCGCTGATCTACTCAAGTGCTAAATAATAAGCAATTAATCGCGGAGATAGTGCGTCAATGATGACGTCGCTAGAGCATTCTCGCTTGCACAGCAGCCGTACTGATACCAGGACAATATGCCATGTGATGTAACTTACGCCCTGATAACCTAGCGGGAGGTCAAAAATCAAAACTGCCAGGCCTAGAATGGGGCCTTATGACCGAAAATAACTTCTGGTTTGGATGGTTACCAGGTAAATCACTAGTAACAGAGGAAGAGAGAAAGAGACGAAAAAAGCATGTCACCACAATTATCCATGGCATGAAGAATCACACCTGAGCTTAAAGTGTATGCATCCTTAAGAATACTCTGGGTAGACGTGTTGATGTCCGTGCCAGCGATGGGTGAATGTGTCGGTGTTCACGCGCTTACCCTGGGTAATCTCAGTGATGCATGCGGCCCACGTAAATTTAGTAACCTGTCAAAAATAATCACTTTTCATGTCAACGTCAATACTTCTGAGAGGTTCTCAATCGATTTATCGATCGCCAAATAAAGAGCTATACGTGACGATTTGCAAAATGTATGCATGCATCAACAAAGGCGATCTACAAGGCGAAAACGTCATGATAAGCGATGAATAAGGCAGATAAGGAGCAGGAACTCCTGAAAGAGAACCCGCTATAAGCACATAGGGGTAAAACGACCAAATAAAACAATGAAGAAAGAGGAAAGGAAGAGAGGAAAACGAAGAAAAACACGCTTTTCTCATTCATAGACGGAAAAGCTTGTTTCTGAGACGATAAGAATACGATGGGGAGAAAACGAAAAAGTGGTTCATCCTAACCCTGGTTCTAGATGCATCCATGAGACTACCCAGGGCAAACGTGTTGGCGCTCATGCTGATGATGGGTAAGTTCGGAGGCGTTAGCGTTCTACCATGGGTAATCTCAGTGATGCATGCGGTCTGTGATAGAGAAGGATGGGCAGAAGTGGCCTATTCTAACCCTGGTTTTCCGTTTCATCTCTTATTCATCCTAACCGTTTCTACTGGAATTTTGACCTAATTTACCTCATTCGTTATTTTTTCTGATTTTTTCTTTATTTTTCTCCAGAAGAGAAGGGAGTCAAGGAGGAAAAGAGAGAAAGGAGAAAATCTCATAGCAAAGAAAGGGAAGCATCAGCACAAAAAGGGTCTCTTACTTGGAAGAATTTTGCAAAAACGTTGGTCCTAAACGTATCACTGGGATTATCTAGGGTAACCGTGTTGGTGATGGGTAAATTTGTAGGCTGCTAACACGTTTACCCTGGGCAACTTAATGCTATGTGCGGCCTCTGGAATAAATAGCTAGCCTTGCTCTCGTCGTGGGTTTAGACGTATTAAAATCATTCCGAAAATGGAAGAGTTTCCATGAATAGGACAGATATCCATCAATTCTGGTAAAATTATTCTCTGGATAACTTCTGGATAAGAATTTTAGGTTGTCCCAAAAATAATGGCCGTTTTTGAATTGCACTTTCCAAGATGTGACTATCACTGTTATTATCACATTTGAACAAGCACCTAAACGTTAGGCACAACTTCTTTTGGTTTAATAAGCAAATAAATAAATAAATAAATAAGTAAATAAATAATTTATGTCTTGTCTATCTACTTCTTAAATTGGTATAGTTATTAACCGCCGAACTTCACCATGAGGTTGCGGCCATTATTTTTGGGACAACTCAATATTTATGGATGAGAATATAAAATTTTGTAACAATCGGAGTAACTTCTACTTCAAGCCTGTAATTAAGAAGGAATTGCCTAAAAATCCAGAAAACCTATGGATACGTAGCCAAAGTGTGGCTATTTAAGGGTATGGATACGTAACCAAACAGCTAAATTACCAAGTAACCAATCCCAGCAAAAAATATACGCCCTTATCCTATGACAAGCCGCAAAAAAACCAGTCACTGACGTAAATGCACACGGATACGGTAGGCCGAGCGTCCTTATGTTTACCAAACATACGGTGCGAATTACCTGCTCACGTAACGACTATGTGTCCCGATAATCCATGTCCCCACCCATTAAAAGGACAAGTACGGCGAGGTGGGTGAAACGACGACGTCGATCGTTGAATGATTATGGCCCGCAGTACACAGATGCTCAAATATGGTGTTGATAAACGCGCGGTGGTATACGGTAGTGACGTCGAACGCCGGCGTCGGTTGCGGTTACAAAGCTGTCTGCAGACGACAGCGATCAATACCTATCTTATCTATACAGCTAGAAAAAAAATTCCAGATTGAACATATTGGCACGGACGAAGTCAGATAGGAATGAGCACGTAAAGCAATAGAAAAGCACTAGAAGTGTGTGCAGACGAGTCCAACCGATCAATACCTATCTGACTCATGTGGCAAGGAGAAATTTCCAAAACGTGTACATTTTTGCATGAAAAAGGAATATAAATAACCATGTAAAAGTGACTGGTAAGTGGTATGCACACGTATAATTTAAATAAATAAATAAAATTTCTTAATTGGAATCTTATAAAATGTATGCATATTCTAATTTTCCACAGCAAAATATTAATTTATCACATATTTCCAATATGTTGTTATATAATGCAAATACATACTATAAAAATATTTAATAAGAATGTAGCAATGATATATAAATATAAAATATAATACAATTACATAAAATAAATATATAACAAATATACTACTATCTCCAGAGGAATCATGAACCCAAAAGCTTTAAGCAAAGCCCCAGCAGACCTACGATTAACGATTAACGGCCTACGACAAACCCGATTAACGGGCCACCAAATACGATTCACGTAGGTCAATTTCCGACCGACTGATTACTTAATTTTTAACTTACTATTTTCTTTCAAATACAACGAATTCAGTTTTACGAGGATTCCATGATGTGGCAGTGAAATCCTGAATTTTTCAACATTAACGATTAACGGATTAACGGACAACTCCGGTAACAAGCCGTAAAACCCCTCCAAAGTTAGAAATACAATTTTCCCAATCATCTCACGGATGCAAATAGTGCACTTTTTCCGCATGGTGTGGAGCGCTGAACCAGGAACGGGCGGTAAGGTCAAAGTTTGCTTCTGGCCAGTTGGATGAGTTGTCCAATCACAGAGCTTGGCCATTTGTGATTGGTCAGTTCATCAGATTAGCCAATCGCAGAGCAGGACCGCACGGCTCTAGCAAGGTGCAATGCTTCACACTGTTTTAATGCATTCGACAATTGCCAAAAAATCTGAAATGGTCCTATCAGGAATTCCTGGCTAGAGTACAGTAGTAAGAAAGTGGTTCCTTAGGACCACCGTGACTAGCGCAGCAATTCCGTGGGGAAACGAAAGCACAACTGGGGATCCTCATGCTTGTAAGAGGCGTGATGCACCACCTTAACCACTTATCATAGAAAGTGCTGCGGAAGAACCGAGCCAATTCTGTTGGAAAATCTCGTACGGAGCAGCATGAATTGCAAAGGTCTCATAGTCTTCCAGCCAAGGCATGGATACGATTACCCAGGGTAAACGTGTTAACACACCCCGAGTTTACCTATTGCTAACACGGGCGTCAACACGTTTACCCTGGGTAAACTCAATGACGCACGCGTCCCCAGGGATCTGGGTGGTGCACCGTTGAGATTACCTAGGATAAACGAATTTACGCGCGTGCTAACGATGAATAAACGGTATAAACACAATTACTCTGGGAATGTGAGCAGATTCATCCTGGGTAATCCCAAACAATCTCAAAAATGCATGTAGCCCCAAGAGGCGAGACTAAAGAGAAGACTATATTTTCATATCTAAAGATGTTACAAGTGAAACACCATTGCGGTCCTGTAGATTTGAGAAAATCGAAAATTCAAAAAAAAAGAGAGAAAAAGAGGAAAATATGACTGTGACCACTCATCGAAACCCATTGTTTTGACACTGCACGGGTGTTTCCTAGCGCAAAAAATTCAAAAACACCATAAAATCCTAATTTTGCAAATCGAACCAGAACGCTGAACCGTGAGTCTTTGGCCGCAATAACTAACCGACAAAACAGCACGGAAAAATCCAGACAATCCCGCAAAAATTTGCGAAAAAAATAATCACATGCGCCGGGCGCCGGAACCACAACCGAGTTGATCGCTAGATTTCAGCGACCAACGATTGTCTATGGCAGCGGATCCGTGTTATCCATGTTATCCAGCAAATTTTGTTTTCACGAAAATCCTAGGATATTCGAAATTCGATTTTATGAATAAAGTTTTGTATTAGGTGTTCGCGTTGTGTCGCGACGTAGCGGTAAATGTTTTGAAAACAGCATTTTAATGAGACATCGGCGGCCGCCCACGCTGTCTATCCCACAGCCATCCCCCGGCCGATGGACAAAACACATCGGCGGCGATTATGAGCGATTTCGCGCTACTAATCGCGTTCGATTACGCGGCGATTTGTGCCCCGGCTAAGTATGTTCACCTGAGGAGACCGTCCACGTGAAGAACACGTGAATGGGCGGGGCTTAGGGTGGATATTGAAATAATCGAGTACAATTCAATCTTTTGAATTATGACCACCTTTATCAAAGAATATATAATATTATAAGTTTCTAGCAACTTGCTATCTGCAATGTACCTCAAACATGGGTAATTAAACCGATCCGACAGCGGGCCTAACTGCCGATCGATTATCGATTGGCCGCCGAGCCCCTTCCGAGAATGGGTCGCCGAATTTTTGAAATTCCTTAACACAATAAGTAAAAACTTTGCGTTTGTATTTCCAAACGCTTATTATTATTTTTTGGAATAATTTTGATTAATTATTTAATAGTAGAATTAATATTTTTTATTGATCTAATTTTCCATCTGGGTCCCCAAAATGGCGGAGTCTTCAATTTTTTCCCACTCCCCCCCCCCTCCCCCCC